>JAEQBA010002633.1:278229-360544 GCA_019434445.1 Phalangium opilio
TTACGCCTTTTCCAAAATATTGAGTTATGCTTCATTGAGTTCTCGGTACAATTTCGGTATGAGTGAATAAGGTCAAAAATCATTTTAGAGCAAAATCAAGCATACCATTCGATAGAGCGTAAAATTTAGATCTAAAATGGCCGCCGCTTTTTTCAAATTTCCAAAAAGAAAAAAAGTCTTATCCCCCATAAGAATTGCCACCTTTTCCAAATATATGATGTTTAACGTTAGGGTTCATTTCACTTAAGAGGCCGATAGGTAGGTTAGTTAGGTTAGGTTAGGTTGGGTTAGGTTAGGTTGGGTTAGGTTGGGTTTACGTTGGGTTGGGTTAGTTTAGTAAGGTTTGGTTTAGGTCAGGTTAGGTTAGGTTAGGTTGGAAAAGGTGCCAAATTATTGGCCCTCTGATGTTTTCCACACTGTTTTTGACCTTGTTCACCTATACTGCAAAAAATGTTTTTGGTTTTTTTTTTTGGAATTTGAAAAAAGCGGGGAATATTTTAGATCTAAATTTTACGCTCTATCGAATGGTGTGCTTGATTTTGCTCTAAAATGATTTTTGACCTCATACCGAAATCCTACGACTTCTCAAATAATATTTTATAAATCATTTAACAATGTTAGGCCTTTTCCAAATATAAATGTTTAGCATCATTGACTTATCAAATATATGCCTTTTCCAAACATTACTGTTATGTTAGGTTAGTAGTATTTTACAAATCATTTAACAATGTTACGCCTTTTCCAAAACGTTACTGTTTGTTAGGTTAGGTTTGGTTAGGCTAGTAATATTTTATAAATCATTTAACAATGTTACGTCTTGTTATAATTATTAGGGGGGATTTTGTCTTGTTATAATGATTTGGGGGGATTTTGTCCTGTTATAATGATTTGGGGGGATTTTGTCTTGTTATATTGATTTGGGGGGATTTTGTCTTGTTATAATGATTTGGGGGGATTTTGTCCTACATTGGGGGGATTTTGTCCGTTACTTATGATTTGGGGGGATTTTGGCCGGGGGGATTTTGGCTGGGGGGATTTTGGTATACAATCCATAAAAACCAGTGTACAATTTCTAAAAAAATGCTAACCTATGACAACATAGTTTCTCGCCATCATGACTCACACTATGATTGTGTAGGAAAGAAGACGATTTGTCGCCTACTCAATTAAAAAAAGCAATATATTGCAATGACAACAATGCAACAGCACTGGTTTGACCACCCCCCAAAGCCCTTGCCTGAACGTGTTTACGGAATAGGTAATAAAATATTTTTAATCATTCATTAATATAACATAAGTCTTAAATTTTAAGTCAACGCCAAATAATTTCTAACCCACTGAGCTAGTATTCGTTTTATAAGGTTTATCTGCGTACCGAAATTCTCAAAACAAGTCCAAACATGCGTCTTTCGAAGAATTAGAACAAAAGACCTCTCTCTCCGCCGATGTGTATATACTACATAAAACTCGTATAACAAGACGGCCCCGGCCAGATTAGAGCCCCATCGTTTGTAAGGCTCCAGCAATCAAGAACGTTTTACTTGTGAAACACTGTAGTTAGTACGCAAGCGTAAAAAAGATATTCATTAGTATGCATGAATATACTCATAGTGCAAGGTATTTCTATACCAGAATATGAAGAACAGAAGTTGGCCTCCTGTCTAGGATTGGTTAAGACTTCCCCAAAGATACAAGTTCAGAAGTATTCGACCCCAAAGATACAAGTTCAGCAGTATCCGACCCCAAAGATGCAAGTTCAGAAGTATCCGACCCCAAAGATGCAAGTTCAGAAGTATCCGACCCCAAAGATGCAAGTTCAGAAGTATCCGACCCCAAAGATGCAAGTTCAGAAGTATCCGACCCCAAAGATGCAAGTTCAGAAGTATCCGACCCCAAAGATGCAAGTTCAGAAGTATCCGACCCCAAAGATGCAAGTTCAGAAGTATCCGACCCCAAAGATGCAAGTTCAGAAGTATCCGACCCCAAAGATGCAAGTTCAGAAGTATCCGACCCCAAAGATGCAAGTTTAGAAGTATCCGACCCCAAAGATGCAAGTTCAGAAGTATCCGACCCCAAAGATTCAAGTTCAGAAGTATCCGACCCCAAAGATGCAAGTTCAGAAGTATCCGACCCCAAAGATGCAAGTTCAGAAGTATCCGACCCCAAAGATGCAAGTTCAGAAGTATCCGACCCCAAAGATGCAAGTTCAGAAGTATCCGACCCCAAAGATGCAAGTTCAGAAGTATCCGACCCCAAAGATGCAAGTTCAGAAGTATCCGACCCCAAAGATGCAAGTTCAGAAGTATCCGACCCCAAAGATGCAAGTTCAGAAGTATCCGACCCCAAAGATGCAAGTTCAGAAGTATCCGACCCCAAAGATGCAAGTTCAGAAGTATCCGACCCCAAAGATGCAAGTTCAGAAGTATCCGACCCCAAAGATGCAAGTTCAGAAGTATCCGACCCCAAAGATGCAAGTTCAGAAGTATCCGACCCCAAAGATGCAAGTTCAGAAGTATCCGACCCCAAAGATGCAAGTTCAGAAGTATCCGACCCCAAAGATGCAAGTTCAGAAGTATCCGACCCCAAAGATGCAAGTTCAGAAGTATCCGACCCCAAAGATGCAAGTTCAGAAGTATCCGACCCCAAAGATGCAAGTTCAGAAGTATCCGACCCCAAAGATGCAAGTTCAGAAGTATCCGACCCCAAAGATGCAAGTTCAGAAGTATCCGACCCCAAAGATGCAAGTTCAGAAGTATCCGACCCCAAAGATGCAAGTTCAGAAGTATCCGACCCCAAAGATGCAAGTTCAGACAAACATCTATTTAATTAGCACATAAATAAAAGGAAATAAATATAAAAACCCCAAACATTTAAATTCACAAGTATCCGACCCCATAGATAAAAATTCAAAAGTTTCCGACCCCACAGATTAAGAGGTACCCCACCCCACTTCACCCCGACATTTTAGAGATAAGAATAAATAATAAAAAACTCTAGGTTTCTTTCAAGTCTCAATGGTTCAGTTGGTAGAATGTCTGCCTGTTGCGCCAGCGATCCGGGTTCGATTCCCGGGTCTGACTTGAAAAAATTTTAATTAAAATTAAATCTCTAACCGAGCCCAGTAACCCCTATGGGTGGGTTGTGGTAATATAAAGTTCCTTTTAAGCTAAAATCTGACGATAACGAAGCGACAACCCCGGCCACTACTACTACTACTACTACGGACGGACGGCTCGGGTCAAACTAAGAGCCTATCGTATACTACGATGTGGCTAACAAAAGGCGTAAATGTATATAATACCCAAATGAGATTGCTTGGTTAATTTCTGAGTACAATGATAATTTTCGCTACTTGCTAGTGTAGTGACTATATTTTCATGGTTTCGGCTAACGCAACAAAAATATCTTAAACATGTAGAGACTTGTCAGGATAATGCCTTCGGGGCAAACACCTGGAATCAAATGTTTGGTGGTAGGGTGAGTCACCAATTAGTGAAGCAATTAAACTTTGAGAACTACCCTTAGCCTTTATTTATAAAAATACAAAGCAATAAATCATCTGATAACAATCGAGGTTAACACCACCATGAATCAAAGTGCTGAACATCTCAAGAATGAGTGACCCTAACCACTAATAATAGTGTTCACCCCGGGAAAATCTGTTGACACCAATCATGCTGACTTTATGAACTACGTAGCTCCGGTGGTTGAATGAAGTGGGCAAGTTGATGTAGTATATTTGGACCTTGCTTAGGCTTTTGATCGCGTATCGCACCACTTTTTAAAGGATAAGCTTTGCGCCTTGGGCGTTAGCGGATTGCTGCTTGATTGGATTGGCGATTATTTAAAGGATAGGACTTATGTCCTTAAATGCAATGGGCAACTTACATCTGTTGAGTACAATTTGAAATGTGGAGTACCTCAAGCTCCTCATTGGGGCCTTTGCTCTTTAATATCTATATTTTTGACCTCTATTTGCTTTTCCGTCACTCCTATCTCTTGCAATTCGCTGACGATAACAAACTTTGTAAGGTAGTTAATAATGCACTTGATTGCTCCTTACTGCAAAATGATTTAAACACTGTTACTACCTGGTGCCGGAACAATAATATTCCAATTAACCCCGCGACATCTGTCCATGTCACGTTTACTAGAAGAGTTAGCAGGACAATTATTCACTCTTATAAAATTGACGCCAAAATAATTCGCACGGCAACGGAAACTAAAGATCTTGGTACGTTGTTCGATGCCAAGCTACACTTTTCTAAACATATATCGCGGACGGTTAATTTATGCCGCCGTACTTTAGCCGTTTCTCTTAAGATTTGTCGACAATTACGCTCTCTGCGTCATTTTCGACTTTTATATCTTAGTCTTGTTCGCTCTAGGCTGATATTCGGTTGGGTTGCTTGGGCTAACTGCAGCCAGTATCTTAAAAATAAACTAGAAGGCGTCCAACGCAAATTTGTTGAGTTTTGCCATACATTCTTTCTACCACGTTCAAATTATAATTATACTTCATTGTTATCCATTCTTGATATTCTAAAAATTTCTGATTATATTCGTATGAACGATTTTACCTTTCTATTTAAATTGTTACATAACATAATTCCCCTATCTGATCTATTAATGACACTTCAGTTTTCAACTCACCAAAATTTGCGTAGCCCTGCCACTTTCTATACAAAACGAAATAGTATAAACCCATTAGTTAGAATGCAAATTACATGCAATAAATTTATTAACATAATTGACATTTTCTCTGACACCCTGGAAGATGCCAAGCGCCTTATCGTCTCGAGTTTTTAAATCAATATTAAATAGAACGTTAATCTTTAGTATTGTAACGCGTAATTCCATGTTGCTTTGTACATTCATGTCTTTTGTATAATTTTATATACTTTCATTTTATTCTCCATAATCTTGTTTAGTTCCGTTTAATTGTCCATAGTTTTCATTAATTCTACATAATTCTGTATAGTTTTCATTAATTCTCCATAATTCTGTATAATTCCGTTTAGTTCTCCATAATTTTGTTTAATTTCGTTTAAATCTGTATCCTGTAGTATAATTTGAATTTTGTGTTTTTTTGTCTTATCTAAACTGTGTATAATCCCGTGAGTTGTTAACCAACTTTTATTATGCACAATAAACTTCTCTTTCATTCATTCATATTAAATTCAGTCAAAGCATGCGTCAAATTTTGAAACTTTTGGTGTTAAAACCAGTATTTTTCATATTCAAATGTATTTGTATTACGAAGCAAAATTTTAAATGACCTAACAGAACATTTTGTAATTCTGTATCCAAGTCCAAAGCCCTTAAGACACGTTTGAACGACTTTACATAAAAATGCAAAAAAGAGGGGAATAGATTCCTTTGTTAAGGTTTTATCCTTTTAAGGCCATAGACCACCCGGAATGCCCCCAATTAATGAAAAATAAATTCCAATGATAACAATGCAAGGAATCAAATGGTACTGCCACGCACCCCCCAAAGCCTTTAAGACACGTCTGAACGTGTTTACGTAAAAATAATAAACAGATGGGGATAAATTTCTTTGTTATGGACCAAGTTCGACCCCCTCCTCCCCCTTAATGTCATACAACCTACACTTGGTGGGTGGCCAAAAGGGTATTTTGTAAACTATAGATAGTCATTTCAATTCCGAATTCTGGAAAGAAAGGTTGGGGCAAGGCTAGTAAGAAATCGTGTTTCCTCCGATGCACGTTACGTAATATGCAATTCTTTTTTGGTAAAAATGTATATTAAAACGTGCGCTAATTAGAAAATATACGAAACAGTCTAGCCATATTCGTGTATACTTTACTCGGAAATGTTAAGATCAGTATTTTATGATGTTTTATAGTTATATTTGTTCACTTTAACTACTTATCGGTAATTATACTTTGTAACCGATTTGCTTAAAAAGCTGAGGTTTAAAGAGTAAGAAATAATGAGACAAAATTAGATTGCAAAAATTTTCTATCTCTTTTATTAAACCAGGTTCTGGTTGGGTTAGTGTATACATAGAAAAATATTAATTATGAGGTAAGTTAATTTTAGTATTATGAAATTATGCTATTTACAATGCTAAGTACTTAAATTGGGAAGCGACAGTAGGGAATGTCCGTACTAATGAAACATAACACTTACAGAATTATTTAGAGCCATGTGAACTGTGTCGTTGGTCTTGAATACGGTAAGCGACTAGAGTGAGAGCGCGGGAATTCACTATTAATGTCAACTTAAACCGTTAGAGGGTCGGAAGGGCGACCGTCTATTGCTGCCGGTGACAGGTGTTAGCCACTCGGGTGTTGATAGGATTCCCACTGACTGCTTCTGGACTAAAGTACCACGGACTAACTAACCAACGTTCCTTAGGCTATATATACAAGTCCCTTATCTCTAGTACGGCCTATCTAGACCAGGGGGCGCTCAAGTAGTGCAATAGAGCTCCCCCTGGCTAGAGACTCCAACTTATTAGGAAGGATATAGGCCTAGGGTTCAGTTCATATAATTTGGTGCCTGCATGGGTAAGTCTATAATGTTTATTTTGTTGTTTGTGAAGGCCCAAATGTAGCGTGTCCGCTACATCCCCCCACACAATAAAGAAGGACATTCCTACTCCCTACTGGCGCTTATATGCTTAATAGGGGTGAAAAAATCGTCTTCCCGAGGGAAGGAATACATTCTTCCTATCGATTCGCCTCCTATACGGGCAATCCCGTACATGGTGCGGGCACCTACAACGGTAACATATTAACCCACCCGCGGTGGTGCGGGGGGTCAAATGAGCCGTTAGATCAAACGGTGTTGCCGGGATAGGCACCAATGCCCGACCCTGGCCTGACGGAGGAGGAGGCGTCGGCAATAAGGCAACCGAAGCTGTTTGCGGTGGTAAAGATGGTGTCGCCAACCGTCGCAGGAGTGCCCCTCGAGAAATACCCCGAGAAGGCACTCCAACAAGGGCTGGTTCGGCACCAGGACGTGTGCGTTGGTAGGCTGCGCCTACGGCTGTTCCTCTACCTGCCAAAGCACGATTGCTTGTCAACCACGGCAGATACGGAGGGCTCTCCTGCATAACCAGTGGTGGTTCCCGCCTGGTCGATGGTATGGTGGGAGCAGGTACCACATCCAAGTTTTCGTTTACAACGGGAGGAGGTAACGGCGGTGATGCAGTTGTTTCGGGGATGGCGGTTTGATGAATATCGTCGTCCCGCCCGGACGGCCTCGATGTGAGCTGGCGGGAAGGCGGTGATGGCGACATACCTGGTTGAGACCGAAGGTCGCGCCACGGCCGTGATTATCTCCGTAGCGACGGAAACGGGTCCATCTTCTAACTCCCCATCATCGTGCAGATGCAATACGTCCTAAAATGATAACTATAGAATAAATAAGGACAATCTAACGGGCCATCCTGGTTATTTCCCAAGGAGGTGCGTAGATTGCTTTTCGCGAAAAGTCAAAATCCTCAACGGCTAGTTGAGGGTTCGGGCGCCTGTGTAGATACTTCGCCACGTCGTTCCGTGATCTTAACATGATCTGGTGAGGTCGAGGTGCGTAATAGTATATATCTCGCTCCGGACCACCAGGCTGAACTATCCGCCGCTGCACTACTTCTCTGGTTTACCCAAGTCGAAATGGTTTTATGGTTCGAGCAGTAAGGAAAGGATATGGTAGAAGAAGCTGATGGGGAGAAGATGCGACAGAAGCCGAGACGTCTTCCTCAGGTGCAGGATCTTCATTAACAATATCCAAGGCTTCCGATATATCAGAAACACTACCAACTCGAGCCAACTTGGGCGAGGGAACTTCCCGTTCCGTTGAAGTAGTCGACGAAGGAGTGGCAGGACGTTGTCGTTTCAGACTGATGGGCGTAATCCGGGCCGGTCCTCCCAGATCCGGTGGCGGAACATACTGTGGTGCCGAACTTGGACCAGGCTGTGGTGAGACAGGACCATGATCGTCGTAAGGACCAGTATGAGCCGTGACACGTGGACGAAGCTGTACGGGAGGCGTCTTCGCTGGAGCAGTTGGACAAGGAGGGCTAGGACCGGCACAGGGCAAGTCTCTTAACGTGTAGCATCGTGGACTGGTAGGCGGCGACGCTTGTGGAAGTGTTGGCTCATCAGGAACGCCTTCTGACTCAGGTTCTGAGTCAGTCGGGTGCAATGCTCCTGAAGGCTGATCTTCCTGGTCGGGTTCTTGTGTAGATGACGGCAAGAACTGATGGGTTGTTCTATATAGCTTGAGATGAGCTATATTTTCCAACGATCGTTTACCAGTAGCCACTTCCTCCAGCACGTAGCGTAATTCATCCAGCCGCTCGATGACGCGATAAGGTCCATCCCATTTGGCAACTAACTTAGCTGAGAAATAAGAAGCACCATGGGACAGGGGGTGTGTGGTTTTCCATACAAACATGCCTACATCTAAGTCCCAATCTTCCCTACGCTGATTATAATAGTATCGTTGCTTAGCTTGCATACGATCTATATGAGTCCTAACGGCTTGAGCATCTGCCTGTAATTGGGTAACTCTTGTCTCTAAATTATCTCCAACCTGGGTTAAATCAGGAGGATGAAAAGGCTCCAAAGCTATTTCCCAGGGTAAGCGAGCTTCTCTACCATGATTTAAATAGAACGGTGTGCGTGCTGTCGTTTCATGAGGTATAGTGTTAAGAGAAAACTCTTAAGAGATTAAGATTTCGATCCCAATGGCGGTGTTCGTTACCTACATAAATACCTAGCATAATGCCTATGGATTTATTGACTCTTTCTGTAGCGTTTGTTTGAGGGTGATAGGGGGTCGTGTAGGTGCAAGTAATGTTGAAGAGCGCGCACGTATCTTTCCAAACCCGGGACACAAACTGCGTCCCATTGTCAGAAAGTATAGCCTTAGGGGCTCCCCAACGCAGTATCAGACTTTTGAGAGTCATACTGACTGTCTCAGCTGTTATGTTCGTTAAAGGTATTAGTTGCACATAGCGTGTGTAAAAATCTACATACACTAAAATATAGCGATTATGCGTAGGACTAAGAGGTAAGGGACCCAAGATATCTACGCCTACCAAATCCCAAGGTTGTTCGACGACAGTCGAATGCATTAAACCGGGTGTTTTTCGGTTCCGTCCCTTATTGCTGACACATTAAACAAGTGGCAACAAATAATGCGACGTCCTTACGTAGTGTAGGCCAATAATATCTGAATCTAACACGTTCGTAAGTGCTATCTCGACCTCTATGTCACGCGGTCATATGTGTTTGGAATAAGTGCAACGCTTGTGGTCTTAAGTAAGTAGGCAGGTATATTTTACGTGGCATGTTACCATACCGTCTCCTATAGACTAAACCATCAACGACTTCGAATAGGGGATTGATCCTATCGTTAGTCTCTAAGCCTGTCATTAGAGCTTGAATGGAGAGATCCAATGCCTGTTCACGCGCAATATCCGCTAAATTAAAGGTATCCATGACAGGAGGTAATGGAGGAGAAATAGCGTTCTGATTAGGTCTAACACATAGCCTTCGGTAGGAATATCCTTGGACAACGCGTCCGCGACCACGTTTTCTACGCTCTTACGATATTCTACCTTAAATTTATAAGTCTGCAGATACATAATCCAACGTAATATGCGATATGAAGGGTCAGTTCCGTGTGTACAGCCATTGTAAAGCTTTATGATCAGTGATCACTGTGAAGTCCTTCCCATCTAAGAAATGCTTGAATCGATTAATAGCCCAAAATATAGCTAAGCATTTTTTCTCATATGTGGAATAATTCTTTTCCGCTGCATTAAGCAGAGTAGAAGCGTAAGCTATAGGGTATTCTACCTTTCCCTCTTTTTGACTAAGCATAGCGCCCAAACCAATGTTGCTAGCATCTGTGGTTAGGTACGTATGTTTACTGGGATCATAATGGTAAACAGGATGCTCATTCGCATGTACTATATCTGCTTTTAATTTTAAGAAGGCTTCTTCACATTGCTCACTCCAGACCCATTGGATGTTCTTACGCTTAAGACGGTACAAAGGAGCTACTATCTCCGCATAATGGGGTACAAACCTAGGATGCCATCCCGTAAAGCCTAAGAAACGCGACAGAGACTTGACATCTGTTGGTCTGGGAAACTGCTTAATAGCTATGGTTTTAGCCGGGTTAATATGTATACCTGTACTATCTATTACATGACCTAAAATTAATGTAGACGGTTTAGCAAAGTGACACTTCGTTAAGTTCAGAGTAAGACCAGCCTTAGTTAATTGTCTAAAAACATATTCTAATGCATTAAGGTGCTCTTTCCAGGTACGGGAAGTAATAATAAGATCATCTAAATGAACAAAAATAGTAAATTTAGATTTATCTCTAAACACCTCATCCATAAGTTTTTGGAAAGTGGTGGGTGCATTGCACAAGCCGAAGGGCATCACCACAAATTCATACTTTCCAAAAGGGGGAAGCAAAGGCTGTCTTGCAAATACTATCAGGATCCATAAGAACCTGAAAGTACCCACTCATTAAATCTAACGAAGTTATGTACTTTGGCTTATTTAGGCCTAACAAAATGTCTTCGACCTTAGGAAGAGGATAGGGATCTGGTTTAGTGACCTTATTAAGAGGTCTGTAATCAATACAGAATCTCCATCCACCTTCCTTTTTAGGTACGAGGCAAATTCCGGAGGACCAAGGGCTTCGGGAAGGACGTATTTGTCCTGCCTTCAACATTTTGTCTATATGTTCCTTAGTGATTTCTCTTTTAGCTTCTGTGCATCTATAGGCAAGAGTACTTATAGGCTTACTGTCTCCTGTATCTATAGTATGTGTAGTCATGTGAGTTCGACCAGGCTTAGCTGTCGTTACCGCAGGAAACTTCAACAATAACTGTTTTAGTTCCTGGATTTTTATTGGTGTCATAGTACTTTCCGCTACTGCAGGACTAATGTCATGCTGTTCACTAGCCGATTCAATGGTACCAATTGAGATCGGTGGTGCTGGTAACAAAGAATAGTGTTTACCTAACAAGGTTACCGTTACACTAGGGAAGTCTATGATAGCTAAGTTTCCCATAAGGAAATCCGCGCCTAAAATGATCTCACAGAACAGATCAGGGACAATGTGAAAGTAGTGTGTGAATGAAGTCCCACAAATAGTGAATTCTAATTCTACACTACCACTAGTAAAGAAGTACTGCCCGTTTGGCAAAAAGATGCAATCTTCGGTGTTTTGTGTATATGTATCAGGGTCTGTGTCATGAAGGTCCATAAGGATGTCTGAGTATGCCTTAGTTGATATAAAACTAGTATCAGATCCCTGGTCTACTCTAGCTAGTATAAGTCTAGTATGGGAAAAGCTTAAAGGCAAAGCAAATGATAAATTAGTACGAGGGTTAACGCTAGAAGAAGCTAAAATATAAGAATTTGGAGGGATTTTAAACTTGCAAGAAACGGACCCTCTACTATCCTCCTTGCTATCTAGTTTCCCTTTTTCTTCTTACTAGGTTGGGGTGCCTTGGTTTTATAGGGAGAGAAGCTGGTTTATTCCTCTTAGAATGTGGACAATTAGGTCGGATATGTCCCGCCTTCCCACATTTATGACATACCAGCTTAGAGCTACTAGACGTAGATTGGGTATCCTGACTAGTTGCGGTCATACAACGGGAACTATCACTTTTGGAAGAACTAGAAGTTACTCTGGTTGGACAAGCCCTAAGTCGAGATTCGACGGTCTGAGCATGTAGGCTTAGCTCAGAAATGGTATTGTAATTTCTTTGTAAGTACAAACTAATGTCAGGACGTAAGTTTTTTTCCAACAAGGGAAGTAATTCTAACTCCCCGAAAGGATTACGTAAAGTAAAATTCATGTTTTGCATGAGTTCAATAAACTGAACTACACTTTCATCCTGACTTTGTTTGGTAGTAATTATCTCGGTCCTCATAAACCGTTGTTTATCTTCGGACATGAAGTAAGCCTGAAATCTTAGCTTAAAATTAACTAAAGACATTTCCTCCTCCATTTTCTCCTGCCGATACCATACACGTGCCCCATCTACCATTAAAGTAGGCATTAATCTTAAAAGATCAATGTCATTTAGAGAATGTAGCAATTGAAAACCGTCTAATTGATTCAGGAAATTGGCAGCTTCTACACAATTACTGTTAAATCTAAAATCTGGTTTTAGTACTCTAGCACCATGTGACATATTTAAAGCTGCAGTAGCATTCAAATTGTTTGTGGCACTAGAAGTAGATACTAAGTCTGTTAATTCACTAAGCTTAGCACTTAACATGGCATATGCTGGATCTGGTGCCGGAACAGGCAAAAATGGGTTAATAGGGGTGGATTTTAAAGGTCCATAGGAAACTACAGAACCCCGACCCGCTACTGGTAAAGTTCCTTGAGGAACAAAATGTGAAGGACCAGATGTTGTAGGTTGGCCTAACACTGAGGAAATGTTTGACATGGGTGGTATTGTCACAAATGGATTTGTGAAAGGATAACTACTTGTGGCAACCACAGGCTGTTGTCCTAACACGGAAGTGGTACTTGTTATAGGCCCAGTGTTAACAGTCACAATAGAGCTCGGCACACTAACATTGGCATGCATATTAGTAGTAAGCCTTGGTTGTGACGGCGCAAAAGAAAGGGGTTTACACCTGTCTGTGTAGTACTAAACCTAATTCGTGGTACACTAGGATTAATATTAGCAAATGGATAACCAGTTTGACTTACTGTAACGGGCGGATTACTCATAGCTGGTGGTTGAGAAATAGTAACGGGAACAATAGGTTCAGAGAGGCGTAATTGACTAAAATGCGCGGCTTGATCACGATCACTTTGTGCAGGGCTTCGTTCTATTAAAGCTCGTCTCGCGGCGAGACGTTGAAGATCACGTGATCTAGTCCTAGTGTCTCTCTGATTGGCTAACCTATTTGAGCGACAAGCTCCAGCAGCCAACACGGGGGATGCGTCCGATTCGCTATCCGTATCCGGGGCTGCATTATTCCTACTACGCCACATTGTCTAAACGAGTTCAAACTGGTTTATCGGAGGGGAAAGAAACGCACTAACCGATAAGCCTAAAATGGCTCTAAGCCTAGGCTATCCAAAATATTTAATTTAAATTTAAATTAAGTCTAACCTAACACACGAAAATATTCCGTGGTCCTGGCAAGCTCGCCAATTATTTCTCCCCTGTAACCGATTTGCTTAAAAAGCTGAGGTTTACAGAGTAAGAAATAATGAGACAAAATTAGATTGCAAAAATTTTCTATCTCGTTTATTATACCAGGTTCTGGTTGGGTTAGTATATACATAGAAAAATATTAATTATGAGGTTAGTTAATTTTAGTATTATGAAATTATGCTATTTACAATGCTAAGTACTTAAATTGGGAAGCGCCAGTAGGGAATGTCCGTACTAATGAAACATAACACTTACAGAATTATTTAGAGCCATGTGAACTGTGTCGTTGGTCTTGAATACGGTAAGCGACTAGAGTGAGAGCGCGGGAATTCACTATTAATGTCAACTTAATAAACCGTTAGAGGGTCGGAAGGGCGACCGTCTATTGCTGCCGGTGACAGGTGTTAGCCACTCGGGTGTTGATAGGATTCCCACTGACTACTTCTTGACTAAAGTACCACGGACTAACTAACCAACGTTCCTTAGTCTATTCAGGCTCTATATACTATTCCCTTATCTCTTTTACGGCCTATCTAGACCAGGGGGCGCTCAAGTAGTGCAATAGAGCTCCCCCTGGCTAGAGACTCCAACTTATTAGGAAGGATATAGGCCTAGGGTTTAGTTCAAATAATTTGGTGCCTGCATGGGTAAGTCTATAATGTTATTTTGTTGTTTGTGAAGGCCCAAATGTAGCGTGTCCGCTACAACTTATTGAGCTGCTACAAAATTGTGTAAAAACTGCCGTAATTTCCTTTTATGATCATCCAACTATCATCCTTCCTTCTTTTTCGCTTCGGAGACGTTTTTCGCTTTTCATTAGACCTTACATCTGTGGCACTTGAGCTTGAACTTGACCTTGCCATATTGTCCACTGTCTCGCTGTTGGTTAGCACTTGCTCCTAAATGTCTGAGGGCTTTATTACTTCATCTTCAAAAAATTTAGCACTTTCAACAGAGGGTGGATTCGTTTCCTTGGCAGCCTTTTAAATGGAAGCATATGTTCAGTTCCAGCGCCACTTGTCTTTGACTGCGTCAATTTGGATGATTCTCGCAGATAGTAGGTTCGTAAACCCTCCCAACGAGCCTTTACATCGGATGCTGTATTCAAACGTTTTCTTTTACCGCACGTAAACAGTAGCACAGAATGTCAAGTATGGTGACTGCATGCTCATTTCAACCATGCAGGACGTTGTAAAAGGTCTACGTGTAGCGTACCTGAACAATCAATAGAAGCTCCTATTTCTTGAAAAACCTGGTCTCTCAAGCCACTTTTCTTGTAATTCTGGTGCTTTGGATTATATATATGTTCATGATCTTTTACGACGTCAATTAACTTTCTTGAATAACGACTTATATTGCCAAAAAATCACAACCAAATAAAAATTTTAAAAGAGGCGGTATAGCAAGTTTGTTCTGTTTGAAGCGACATCTCTTGGAAAAGGTGTTGTTAAAATCATGTTCTAATCTTTTAGAAGATAGTAACAGTATAATTTCGCCATGATTGTTCTATTTGTATCCTTATTCTTGAACTTAATATAAAGTTTAGTCGGTTTGAGTAATTTCTTTACTAATCTACCTGTTGTGAGTAATAAGCAAGTGTTCAGAATCTTTTTACAAAGCCACACAATAAACGATGCGTCTTTCTTGGATGTTCAAATTGTAGTGACAATCTAGGCCAAGATGGTTCTTACAGTTTACATTTATTTCCAAAAGGTATTTTAATGATGAACTTACTGAAAAGAGGACTCTGGCTACAAATCGTGGTGAAAAGTGGAAACCGAACAAAGTTTCCGTTATTTGTTCAAAACATTTTAGTGACGACGATGTTATTGTTACTAAAGGGAGAAAAAGGATGTTACTTAAACCACATTCAGTACCAATTCTTGGAACAATTTTACATAACGAGCTTGGAGAGAGCTCAAATTCTAAAATTTTACTAACTGTACATGACGATATAATTCTAGTACATGTTCAAGCTTCTGATGATAATGAAAGAGAAACAGCAATTAAATCAAAACCAACTGAAGGTAACCCTGCACTTGTAGATAAAGTCATGCCACCCTGCATGGATAGAATTAGTATTGAAACAGTGAAAATTGGCACCGAATGTAAAGCTACGCAAACTGTCATTACAATGGCTACAAAAGGTACTCAGACACTGAACATAAACAATGTTTGGTTTCAATCGAAAGAAGTTATTGGGGTATTGCTGCTAGAAGAGAAAAAATTCCGAGATGATTGATTACAAACAGTATCAAAACTCTCACGACAAATGAAGAATATAGTATGAAGAATAGTTTGAAAGAAGAAGTGGAAAACACTTTTTAATATTTTAAACAGATGCCAGAGATATTTATAAAGATTACCTTTTAAATTCCTTCCAAGCTTTGCATCAATCGCAAACAACATGCGACGGAAGATGAAGTTTAGAAATTGTGAAAGGAACTAAATGCAAGAGTAATTTTTACTAATCATTTTGTCATTAAAAATCAATGACTATAGAATTGCGTCAAAATAAATGTTTGCCTAATTATCACAAATTTAAATAACATCAATGGCAGTTTTGAAAAATAGCCTCGCTTATTTTTCTTAATTTAATCCATTTTTATGATTTCATTCTGTGTACGTTATTTCAAATAAACGTCAAAATTATTGAGATCACATTTTCCACTATTATTTTAATTATTTCGAGGCTTATTGGTTAAAATTTTCAAATTTCTTATAATTGAATAATCAGGGGTGTGCAGGTATCGCGGGTACCCGACTCGATATCTGAAACATATTTTTTTATGAGTGACAAAATCCCTATGGGTCCAGTTCATGACGCGCATGTTTCAATATTTCTGTCTTTCATAATTTAACCATTTAATTAGTAACAAGTTATTAATTAATATATTGTTATGGGAAAATGGCTCAGCTTTGAAATCTAGGTTTTTACCTCTCCGTGTGACGTAGTCCAGGAGAGGTTCTGTAACGGCCGTGTCTGTGTGTGTGTCTGTGTGTCTGTCTGTCCGTTGTTACACCCACGTGATCGCGTTCGCAGTTTGCGTATCGGAGCAAACGTGTTCCCAATTTCCGGACCGCATTGACAGTTCACAGAAATTTGGAGAATTGTATTTCTCTCCGTTGGCTACTCTATGCTTGAGTTCTCACACGACCATGTTTGGTCTTCGTCCATCCCACATGAACACCAGTCTGATACTTATCTGGCTTCCAACACCACCATCTTCTGCTCTTTGTCAATCCCACATTGACACCAGTCTGCACTTACACTGGCTTCTAACACCAACATCCACTGGTCTTCCGTCTATTCCACATAGACACCAATCTGTATCATTGGCTTCTACTCCATTATCATCGTTTGGTTTTAGGATATACGCGGCGATCAGCTAGGGTTACGAGAAACGTCTAGCCTCCCTAAGGTGGGATCGGCCACCAAAGGTTTTCGCAATTGCGCTTTTTCCTTACTATTATAATGGAAACGAATCGTATATATACTCCAAAATTTGAAGAAAGCAGGCAAGAGGGGTACCCTTCACTTTAAACGTCAATATTAGTAAAGTTTGAGATGATAATAGGTATAACTTTATTTTAAACGATTTAACTATTATTAATGTTAATTATTGAAGATTAAAATAATTAAAAATATTTTTATTTATTTAATTATTAAAGATAAACCTCTCGTGCAAAGAGAGAGATTATCATTGCCTCCTGTATCTACCAAGGCCGGTGCATGCGATATATTTCCTTCATTGCCTCCTATCTATCAAGGCCCGTCCATTGTGATATATTTCATTCATTGCTTCCTGTATCTATCAAGGCCCGTGCATTGAGATATATTTCATTCATTGCCTCCTATATCTATCAAGGCCCGTGCATTGCGATATATTTTTCAAAACAACAACCAAAATGGGAAGCTGCTCTCAGAAACATAATAATTTGTTTCTCTGTATAGGGAGCTAACAACTGGGTAGGGGAAACAGATAGTCTGACGTCACCCAGCCCCCCTCTGGTTGGCATTTTTGCGCGTAGAATACCGTTTCCAACCGTTAGGGGGGATGAAACTCCAGTAAGAGATAGAAGGGTGTGACGTTTCAGGGTCAGAACTGTTAGCTCCCTATATGAAATGAAAATATGGATAATATTGCGCTCCTTCTTTAATGGTATGAATCCTTGCCTGTCTATTAATATTGTACGTAGGACTAATACGTTTTTAGCGAAGTCTAGAGAGGATAAACATAAGCGAGATTGTTTCGGAAAAAAAATACTGCTTCCACTAATGGGTTTATACTCCTTATTACTGTTGTATAGAGTAATCATGATAAAAGCTTAAAAAATTACGAGAGGACGGACCTTTTTTATCCTCTTGTTTTTATTCTTAAAAAGAATATAAAACATTTATTTTGTATCAAAAAGTATTTTTTGGTGATAAGATTGCTTTAGAAAAATCCAAACGGTTAGGCATGATGATATTTTTCAAATCTAATGAGATAACGCCCACCTAGTTGAAAATTGCCCTTTTTTTATCCGCGAGAGCCATTTTTAATGAGAATTTCGATGCTAGTAGGTTGTCAATTAAACTACCGGTATATTATTGTTGTTGGAAATTGGATATTAAGTCAAATTAAGTGGTTGTAAAGAGCCAGCAGGTTTTTGCCATTTTTTAGCCATATCGTAGTATACGATAGGCTCTTAGTTTGACCCGAGCCGTAGTAGTAGTAGTAGTAGTAGTACTAGTAGTAGTCGTGGCCGGAGTTTTCGCTTTCGTTTTCGTCAGATTTTAGCTTAAAAGGAACGTTATATTACCACAACCCACCCATAGGGGTAACTGGGCTCGGTTAGAGATTTAATTTTAATTAAAATTTTTTCAGGTCGGACCCGGGAATCGAACTCGAGTCGCTGGCGTAGTAGACAAACACTCTAACCACTGAACCATAGAGACTCGATAGAAACCCCGAGTTTTTTATCATTTATTTTTATCTCTAAAATGTCGGGGTGGTGTGGGGTGGGGTAC
The DNA here is from genome assembly GCA_019434445.1 of Phalangium opilio. Lineage (NCBI taxonomy): Eukaryota > Metazoa > Arthropoda > Arachnida > Opiliones > Phalangiidae > Phalangium > Phalangium opilio. The sequence goes on from JAEQBA010002633.1 coordinate 296,430, forward strand.
CTCTTAATCTGTGGGGTCGGATACTTTTGAATTTTTATCTGTGGGGTCGGATACTTATGAATTTGTATGTTTGGGGTTTTTATATTTATTTTCTTTTTATGTATGTGCTAATTATATAGATAACGATTTTCCCCGTTTCCTACCGCGCTCCGTTCTTGTTCGGTAGCTATCGTCATCTATGTTATGTTTGACTGGAACGTTTTGGCGGTTAATTCAAATGTGGGTTTAGATAGAGCTAAAATAGTGTTAAATGAGCGTTATGCGTTTGATCATTTTAGCATTGCTAAAGGTAATTCGAGGGGATAATCACTAAAATGCGTAATCACTATAACTGAACTTTCTCTTTCAAAAGTTTCTGGGGCATAAGTCCTTGTTAGAAATTTATAAGATGCGATAAGTATGCATCGGCATAAGTCAATGTTTTAAACTCATCCAGGGGATTATCACTAATCTGTTCTTCGATTCGCCGGAATATTAGAATTACAGCATAAGTAAATTTATATTATAATTTAATCACTGTTTAGAGTAGGGAATCGAGGGGCTATTAACTCTGATTTTATGCACGGTAAATCAATTAAGCATAGAAAAAGATAGCGCTATTCACTCATTAGGGTAAGGTATAGAGGGGTTATCCACTCATTAGGGTAGGGTATAGAGGGGCTATTCACTCGTACGATATGGCTACTATTACGAGCCCTTGGGCCGTCTTGTTTTTGTGTGTATTTGATTTTTGTATGTAAAATGGAGGAAGATAATGTTGAGAGTAAGGATGAATTGCGGAAGCGCAAAGCGCGGGAAAGGATGAGGGCAAAAAGGTCGACGTTTTCATTGGATACTTATATAATCTTCTCGACACGGAGAGGTAATATTTTTGTTTTCCCAACTTGTAATTGGACTGTAAGGAAAACCAAAGACTTGTCTGAATTGGACACGCGCAAGCTAATTTTGGGGATTTTGACGGACCCTAGGACCCGACGGGTAATTGAAAATTGAACCCTATACCCGCGGGTAAAATTTTCTATTACCTGAAGTTTACCCGCACAGCTCTTATCATAAGAGATTTAAAAGAAAGCAAACCTATTTCCTCATTAATAGACTTTTCCGTGCTTTTAAAGGAAAGAACAATATAGTTAGAATATTTCTTTATTTTTTTTCTCAAATAGCAACTTTACTACAGGAAATAATCACAACCACATAATAATTTTAAAAGTAGTAGTATATAACAAGTTTGTGCTGTTTCAAGTGACGACTTTAGGAAACGGTGTAGTTTAAGAAATATGTTTATCTATTTGAAGGAACAAACAGTAATTTTCATCTTCTGATTTAATCAAAGAAGGTAAAAAACGAGTAGTAGAAGGCTTGACTGAAGTGTTCTGGCTTTGAAATATTCTGTCTGAACTTCCTATGTGATCCTAAAATGCTTTGCCAAAGCTGCTAGTTCCGCTCCCGTTCTTTTTACCCTCTTTGATTTAATATAGTTTGAATTCCAATTGCAACGTGATACTTGTCGGTTTCAGTATTTCTTCACTAAAGTCCCTTTTGCATACAGTCATGCCACCCTGCAACGAAGGAAGTATTGAAACAGGAAATATGTCACCAAATGTAAAGCTCAACTCTACCTGAATTTTACCACTTCTTCAGATTGAACATTCCACGCGAGCTTTCTTCCACACTATTTAGACGTACGTTTAATGTTTGAATCAAAACTCAAATTTATATCCAGGTCATAGGCCTAGTTGTGAATTTGGCTCTTAATAATTTCCACAATATTTCTCAAACTCCAACTTTCTAGAAAATCCAATGGCGTTTTGCATTTTTGTTAGCCACTTTTTAATTCATACCTTTAGACAGACGTGGATCGTTGATATGGGTAGCAATGTGCAAGTTGTTGTTTTAAGTCATTTTAAATCAAAGCAACAGTCATATTATATTGGCCTTGAATAAAGGCGTAGTTCAACGCAGTGGAACTGTTATTATCTATAGCATTTACACTAGCTCCTTTACCAAAAGAGACTTGGATACCCTCACTAGATTATTACTGAAATCCAACTATAATTAATTAATTGGCCTAAGTTGGCTATAAGTTTACTAATTTCGAAACGTAGCATTTAATTGAACGTTCAAGGATGTTACCAAAGTGTGTATTGCGATACGGCAACATTAAAATTGTATAACTTACGTTCGCGGGATCCGGAAATTTAGTCATAATTAAAAGAAAAGCTCTCACATAATACATAAAATATAAACTTTGAAGTCATAGAAACAAGAAAGATCGACCAAGGCTTGACTAAAACCATTGATCATCGTTAAAAAAAACACAAATCTCAATGGAGGGTTATTCTCCGCATCTGAGTGGGGCGCTGTTTGTAGGTCTTACCATGGAAGAAGGGGTTGGCCTTAGAATCTTTTGCGTTATCCGTGGAATACTAGCAATCTATTACCATGGAGTAATATTAAGGGATCCAAAGAGAGAATTGGTGTATTTTAATAAGAACTTTCGTTTACACGACAATAAATCTACTCCACGCAAAATATCCCACGGAAACGACAATCAAACTCAGCCTCTAAGATTTGCAAATTTCTTCGATAACATTTCAAACTAAACTGAAATGAACTGAATCATAAGCTAGCTGGAAAATATAACACGTTGACACTTGAATCGTGTTCATTTTTGCCTCGAGGACAGAAAAATTCTTGTATTTTTGAATTTATTTCACGAATTCTAGGTTATAGGCCTACTTTTCTCCCAGCCGTTTAATTAGCTTTGCTGCAAGGGCTGCTTAGGGTTTACGCTTTTTTAAAAGCGTTCTAAGCTTAACTTTGCTGCTTTGAGGATTTATTAAAGTAAGATTTCTGTTGATTTTTATTCGTTGTTTGTGCTGTATTCTTTTATGTTTCCTTTGTTTGTGTTGTATCCTATTTTTCTTCTCTACGGCTCCTGTAACACTGAATAAAATAGACCTCTTGTGGCTCACTGAGAAAACCTTCAGTGACTTGCAAATAGACCTATTGTGGCTCACTGAGAAAACCTTCAGTGACTTGGTAATAGACCTTTTGTGGCTCACTGAGAAAACCTTCAGTGACTTGGTAATAGACCTATTGTGGCACACTGAGAAAACCTTCGGTGACTTGGTAATAGACCTATTGTGGCACACTGAGAAAACCTTCAGTGACTTGGTAATAGACCTATTGTGGCACACTGAGAAAACCTTCAGTGACTTGGTAATAGACCTATTGTGGCACACTGAGAAAACCTTCAGTGACTTGGTAATAGACCTCTTGTGGCACACTGAGAAAACCTTCAGTGACTTGGTAATAGACCTTTTGTGGCACACTGAGAAAACCTTCAGTGACTTGGTAATAGACCTATTGTGGCACACTGAGAAAACCTTCAGTGACTTGGTAATAGACCTTTTGTGGCACACTGAGAAAACCTTCAGTGACTTGGTAATAGACCTATTGTGGCGCACTGAGAAAACCTTCAGTGACTTGGTAATAGACCTATTGTGGCACACTGAGAAAACCTTCAGTGACTTGGTAATAGACCTTTTGTGGCACACTGAGAAAACCTTCAGTGACTTGGTAATAGACCTATTGTGGCGCACTGAGAAAACCTTCAGTGACTTGGTAATAGACCTATTGTGGCGCACTGAGAAAACCTTCAGTGACTTGGTAATAGACCTATTGTGGCGCACTGAGAAAACCTTCAGTGACTTGGTAATAGACCTATTGTGGCGCACTGAGAAAACCTTCAGTGACTTGGTAATAGACCTATTGTGGCGCACTGAGAAAACCTTCAGTGACTTGGTAATAGACCTATTGTGGCGCACTGAGAAAACCTTCAGTGACTTCGTAGTAGACCTATTGTGGCGCACTGAGAAAACCTTCAGTGACTTGGTAATAGACCTATTGTGGCGCACTGAGAAAACCTTCAGTGACTTGGTAATAGACCTATTGTGGCTCACTGAGAAAACCTTCAGTGACTTGGTAATAGACCTATTGTGGCGCACTGAGAAAACCTTCAGTGACTTGGTAATAGACCTATTGTGGCGCACTGAGAAAACCTTCAGTGACTTGGTAATAGACCTATTGTGGCGCACTGAGAAAACCTTCAGTGACTTGGTAATAGACCTATTGTGGCGCACTGAGAAAACCTTCAGTGACTTGGCAACGAAACACATCTTTGTGTGCTAAATTTAGGAACTCAAAATGGTTTCTCGAGAAAAAGCCAGGAGGGACAAAAAACGTTTCAAAACACAATGTCAAAGAGCGTTACTAGCTAAAACTAAGACTTTAGCAAACAAAAACAAATCAAAGTGCAAAAGGTACTATATAAAAAAAACAGCTCTTTCAGAAGAAAAAATCGAGTGATGGACTTAATCGCAAGTCTTTATTGACAAGTTCAATAAAAACTCAAAAGGTTTTGCAGGCCCATAAAAAAGGTGGCGCTTCTCGACAAATAAAAGTTGGTGCGAACCCGACTAAGAATTATGTTAAAAAAGTCTCCTTTAACAAAGGAATTTTTAAAACAAAAAATAAAAAAATGATTGCCGAAAGTTTCAAGCGGTTTTTGGTGACGCGACTTACGGACCGTTTTATGACGAAAAGAACTTTTGCTAATTCACGTAAAAAAAAGTTCCAAATTTGCATCCCACAAACTCCTATGTCAGTGGCTATCTGGAAAAACATTCTATTTAAAAAGGCGAATATATTCGGCCTACCATGCAAGGCGCTCGTTACTTATTGAAGATTTCAAAAGTTTCGCGAAGAAAGTGCAAGAAATTGGATTGGTGGATAGTGACAATTTTATCAAAGTCATTGGAGGAAAAAGGCTTCACAGTAGTTTGGAAGAAGCTTTTTATCACCAGACAACATATTTTACTTTGGGGAATGATGGCAGAATTTTGAAAAACGAGGACCACGAAACGCGTTTTGAAAAAATTTTGCAGTTCGACGAAAATGGTCTATTAATAAAAGTGTTAAGAGAAAGCTCTCGTATCGGCGAAAAGGTTAATGAATTATGGGTTGATGAAAGTGGTAATTTTATTGACCAGAAAAGACTGAACAAAGGCATTGAACGCTGCTTGCAAGTTAATGATTTAGGGGTTGTCACGAATCTATTCAATGCAGTAGAAAACGTGTCAGAGGAAAAAAATCCCAAAGCGAATATCGTAATTAACGAATCTGGGTTTATTGAAACCAAAGAAAAAGCTTCGTATTGGGAATGCAGCGACTTTTTCAACGTTAGAGAGCGGGCAATTTTTAAAGTCGTAGCTTTCATTAACCAGGCGGCAAAGGCCAGTGATAGCGACCTAAATGAACTTTTTGGCTCTGATTTTGACGTTTGCTCCTACTAAAACAAGTTTTGCCAGAAATCCATTGTCAAATTGCCATTCGACGATTCAGATTTTGAAGTTAAAGTTTTGCCGTATCTTGGTCATTTCTTATAATGCTCTGAAAGCGAAGAATGCCAAAGTTACTTGAGGGCCTTCAGAGAACTGGCTCCGCATTACTCTGGGATTAGAACTATTTTGAGTAAAATCTACTCCGTTAGAGCGTTGCTTAACGCTTTTTCAACATTGACCGATGAGATTGAGCATGGTGATTACGAATCTCTTCAAAATGTTATACCCAAAATTAGTAAAGTTGTGGAGGCACGTGGATTGAAAATGTCAAATGCCGAAAACGAGGCGACGAAAGGCGGTGAGAACGATATAAGGCCTTGTCTCGATGAGAGTGAAATCTTGGCTTTCTACGCTAAACAATTTGCTAGAGCTGAGCGTGATACGAATGAATTTCACGACACATCTTGCGATTGTTGCGCTAGATTATTAAAGAATTCTGATTTGAGGACCGTGGAAAGACTAGCATGCACTTCAGTTTTTGACAACCACGCCTTTCTCATTTTAAGAGCTGGTCTACTGTTGAAAAATCCAGACTTTAGAGAAATGGACATGCTTTTATGCCCTTATTGTTCTAAAGAGTTGCAAAAGGGAAAGGTTCCAATTAGATGTTTCCTCAACGGCTTGGGGGTTGACGTTCCTCCGACCGAGGTCACGAGTTTGAACATGTTTGAAAAAGCCTTAATTCAGCTTGTGAAGGCATTTCACACTGTTGTCCGGTTAGGTACTAAAACTAATTCCAACATGCAGTTTGGCGCAGTGAAAGCTTTGAAAGGTAGAATCATATATTTGCCAATTCCAGTCCAAAAAAATTTGGATATGATACCAACAGCACTGCCTAAAGATCACGAATTGCACGTCTTGGTTAATGGTTTGCCCACTAGTGACAAAAAGATTTGGCAAAAAATTGTTCGCCTTGATGCTTTGAAAAAGGCCGTCGCTAAACTGAAAAAAATTAATCCATTGTACAAAGACATTGATATTACTCTTATCAATGAGGATTACATTTATGGCACCGAAGAGATTAACGGAACTATTGAAGACGAAAATTCATTAACTCCCGATGAATTATTGGCGAAAACGGATCCTCTGGCGCTGTTAAACAACCGCGACGAGGTCAATACAAACGGCTTCAGTACAGTTGCAAAAAGTCCGCAAGTGGAATCGCACCAAATCGATATCGATTTTATCAATGATGGTGTGATCGAATCAAATCTTTCGCCAGACGACCGTTATAAAATTTTAACTCAACCTGAGGCACTGTTGCGAAAACTCTCAAAAGATGAAGTGAATGAGCTGTACGATCACTATACAATTCACCCGGTGAATGTTCAGCCGTCAAAAGATTTGTTGGCTTCTTACCAAATGAAGCGTGTCGAAGCCGAGCCTATCAGTAATTGGGACAAAAATCTAGAATACATGTCATTCGTGCACTTGTTCCCAATGGCTCGCTATGGCAAGCACGACGAAAGACCGTTTGGGAAAATGACGGAAACTGAATACCGACTTTCTCGTCTTTTGAACGCGAATCCAATGTTTAGACGTGATTATGCGTTTATGTTCCATTTATACCAAGAGGCCGAAATGAAATCCATTAACAGTAGTTTGAATTACGTTCTACGCGTGAAAAAACCCACGAACGTATCGGTCAATGATTTCGTGAATCAAGTTGATTCTCGAGATTCGGAGCTCGAGAGTAATTTAGCGACTTTCATGGCCCACATTCGAGGAACCAAGGATTATTGGTATAAAGTTCTCAAATGTGTTTTGGCCATGATTAGGGAGTATGGCCCCCCTACTTGGCTTTTAACTTTTAATCCGGCCGAATACGATGACATTGAACTTCACGACCACCTACGACGAGTGAATGCTGACGTGCCAGGGATCGAATCTATGTCGGTGGCTGAACTATTAAATTTAGATCCTCTTAGCGTCAGTTTACATTTTCACAACAAAGTGAGGTCTCTCCTAAGCAACTTTGTGCTTTTTAAAGAGAATCCGGTTCTTGGACCGATAGCGCATCATTTTGTGCGCATCGAGTACCAATCTCGCGGCTTAGCCCATTATCATTGCTTGTTGTGGGCCGAGGAAGCTCCCGTGATTGGTTCCTCTTCGGCAATAGCTATTTTGGAGTACGTGCAAAAGTATGTCACTTGTTCAATCCCAAAAGCTGCTGAAAGTCCAGAACTTTACCGGCTAGTAAAAAAATTTCAAACACATAAATGTTGCAGCAGTTGCTATCGAAAGGTTAAGAGAGGAAATAAGGAGCTCAAAGTGTGTCGTTACGGTTTTCCTCGAAACGTAACAAACGTTGCGACATTGAACTCTGCTGAATCAGTTACGCGTCATCGTAAAATGAAACGAAGCCAAAAACGCCTGTATGATTTGCCCAGAAATGAGAGAGAAGTTTTTATCAATGACTACAATCCGTCATTACTTTTGGCATTGAAAGCCAATATGGATTTGCAGTTTGTCGCCGATTCCTCGGAACAAGTGGCGATATACGTCACGTCGTACGTGACAAAGGGAGATCGGGCTGAAATGGATCAGTGTTTCGCAGAGTTGGCACACGAAAGCTTGTCTAAAAGACTGTTCGCTTATGGACTGAAATCTCTCACAAATAAATCTGTCGGTATTTACGAAGCCTTGGACATGATGTTGGGTCAGAAATTGTATCAAAAGTCTGACAGCACCAAGTTTATTAACACTAACGTGAAGGAAACCGATCCAAAGTTTTGAAATGCTACAAGGATCTTGCGCGCTTGAGGGAAATTGATCCTGAAAGCGAAGACATTTGCCAAAAAGGGTTTGTGGACGATAAGTATCCCAACAGACCCGATAGCTTGGAAGATTTAAGCTTGCGCGAGTTCGGCCGATTTTACGATACGTCAAGTACTCGGAGGCAGCGAAAAAATTCTGAAAATGTAATCGAGTTGAAAAATAATCTCGGTTTGATGAGAAAGAGGATTAAGCCCTACATAATAGAACATTACGTTCACGACCCAATAGAGGAACCAGAAAAGTACTGCCACGCTCTACTATTCTGTTCAAACTGGCGAAACGAAACTGAGTTATTGGGCGAATTTGCAACCTACGCTGAAGCTTTCAAAGCGCATTAACGACGCTAAAACCCATGAGAGAATACCATGAGAAATTTTCGGTTTCCAAAGAAGTTGAAAAGAAGCGCAAAGCCTCCGAAAAAGCTAAAGAGACTTCACTTTTCGGATGCAGAAAGCTATGACGATGAAAATGCCCTTCAAGGGAAAGAAATCGTCGTTGAAACGGAAAATGCGATGCACGATGTCGTCGAAGCCGCTATGGAAATTGATCGAGGGCATGACACTAGACCAAGTTGCGCTACTCAAACACTGATCAAAAAGGGTGTACGACAAATTCATGGATCACTTCACCCAAGAGGAGGGCAAAATGGAAAATTTTTGCCATTTTGTGTCTGGTCCGGGTGGCACTGGAAAGTCCTTCTTATTGCCACTATCGCCAATGCCGTTAGACGCCACTTTAAAAATGCCGGTAGCGTCGCGATCGCCGCTCCCACGGGCTTGGCTGCTCTAGATGTCAACGGAACGGCGTAACGTTGCATAGATTACTTATGTTGCTAAGAAACATGGGCGTACCGCGGAATACCATTCCCTCAATTCCGAAAATATTTCCATTATGAAACAAACTCTGGGAAATTTGAAACTCTTGATAGTCGATGAGATCTCTATGGTGTCTTCGGTCTTACTAACTTACGTCATTTAGGCTAAATGAATTTTGGGAAATGAACAAGCCTTTCGGCGGTGTCGTTTGCATTCTGTTTTGGAGATTTCTTCCAATTGCCGCCTGTACAGGGTAATCCCGCGTTTTTAAAAGTCACTTCCCAGGAAGCGAGACTAAGNAGGGTATCCCGCGTTTTTAAAAGTCACTGTCCCAGGAAGCGAGACTAAGATTTAATAGCATTGGTGGCACTGATCTTTGGAAGTATTCCAATACGATGAACTAACGCAAAACGTACGACAGGCCGGCGACAGAGTTTATGCGACCTACTTAACCGAATTAGAATTGGAACTGTTACGAAAGATGACGTTTCAACCTTAGAAAGTAGACTAGTTCCGGGAGGGAACAAAATTGAGGTGGCTATGAATCTTTACGTTGAGCTGGTTAAAGAAGGATTTCATCCCATCTGTTTGATGCCGAAATTGGCCATGTGCGATAAATTCAACATAAAATGCTCGAAGAAGCCGACAGAAAGTTGAATGCGTTGAATGCGAAGACAAACTCGTTAATTACGACAAAAAATTACCAAAAACATTGTCAGGAGACTCAAAATGTTAGACAATGAGCCGTCTAAAACCGGAGGTCTTGAGAGCAAGCTGTATCTATGCGTTGGATCTCGAGTAATGGTTAGGAGAAACATCAATTTCGAAGAAGGTGTTATATAACGGCACCATGGCCGTTATAACGGGATTCCAAAAGAACGACCGTGGAAACATCATTGGTATCCGGATCAGAGTAGATCGGGAACCAAACAACGAGAACAATAAGCCCGACTTTGTAGTCGAGAAAATGAGCGTCAAGTTCTTGCTAATGACCAATGTATACGTGAAACGAACGCAATTCCCCATAATCTTGGCATACGCCATTACTATACACAAAAGCCAGGGAATGAGTTTAAAATGCGCAATTATGGATTTGGGATCAAGTTTATTTGGAACCGGCATGGCATACGTTGCTCTATCGCGAGTGACTTCCTTGGCCGGTCTCCATCTCTTGCAGTTAGACCCGAATAAAATTATGGCAGATGGACGAGCCATTGCGGAGTATAACAGGCTGCGTCAAAAACACAGACCTGATCTTCCACTTTTAGAAATAGTGGGGTCGGAAGCAAAGAGAGGTACAAAAAGGCCAACGTCGAAGAGTATTTTAGAAGGTGAAGGAGAGCGATCTGATGAAACGGCAAAAGGAAGACCAAATAAAAAGATTAGACTAGGTCTTCAAAGTGTAGACATTTTTCCCTTGAAAGGATTTGAAAATGGAGATGGAGTAACGTGCTACGCAAATAGCGTTTTGCAATTGCTCTTACTGATTCCGGAATTAAGAAACATGGTTAAAGGGCATAAAGGATCATTGAGCGATAAGCCTATTTTGACTTGCCTTCGTAACACTATTGAGCATGTTGAAAATTCAAATTCGAGTTCTGGCGACGATGGTTTCAATTTGCGAACGGCTGTTGGTCTGCCTTTTACCCACAAACAACAACAAGATGCTAGTGAATTCTTATGGGTTCTCTTGCCAAAACTTTGCGAAGAAATGGAAACTTGTGACTCTGACGCTCTTCAAGAACTATTATGGACAAAGTCGCAAAACGTTACCAATGCCCGAACTGTCACCTTGAAAAAAGTTCTGGAAACATTATCCAAAGCTGCATCTTCACTCTTCCTTTGCCAAACCTCGCTAAAATTGATTGGAAACTATTAATCGAAAGGATGAGACCAGCAATGATGGCATGCGGAACTTGTAAACACAGAGAATTAATGAACGTGATGTATTGATTTCTGCCAGTAAGTACGTATTTCTGTGGTTTCCAAGAGATACTGTAGTAAATGGTCACCCTATTAAGATTTTAACCAAAATATCGGGATTCGAAAATCAGAAAGTGGTTTTAAACCAAAGCGTTTACAAAACTAGGGGCGTGATCATTCATAAAGGTTCATCTTTAAACCAAGGTCACTATCTGAATTTTATTCGAAAAGATAACAGCTGGTACGAGGTTAGTGATACAACAATCACCAAGCGTGACAGATTCGTCAGTAACTTGACTGATGTCTCAATTATCCTTCTGGAGAAAGTCTCTCCTTTTTAAAGAGAACCTAGCCTAACTAGCGTTGTTAAGGGTGATCACTAAAAAATGGTAAATTAAGGAAACATAGGAAATTTGCCCTTGAAATATACAGAGATGTTGGTGTAAAATGTAAGCGAGAAAATAATGAAATTGTGGGAAAACTAGGAAGAATTTGTGGGGGAAAAACTAGGAAGAAATTGTAGGGAAAAAAACTAGGAAGAAATTGTGGGGAAAAAAACTAGAAGAAATTGTGGGAAAAACTAGCAAGAAATTGTTGCAAAATAAACGAAAAGTACATAAATAAATTATCAATCAAAATCTACTTTCAAATGAAAAGTAGAAACTTCATTATAATTTCATGGTTTGAGAGTTTTACAAAACTATTCAAAATCTAATTATATTACTTTACGATTGCGAGTTAAATTCCAGAAATTTTGAAATTTCCTCCAAGCTATAGAAAGTATAGCTATAGTTATTTAGAAATTATCGAGAAACCCACAAGAAACTAATTCCCCGGTGTCTATTGCTATTGCTAAGTATTCCTCACAAACGAAGAACGTTTAGAAATATTTCAAAATGTAAGTTTTCCATTTAAATTTCAATATATCAATAAAATAGTTCGCAAAATCACAAGCGCCAATTAAATCTAGCAACATTCAATATCGTAATGCTGCCAAACAAGAGAATCGACCCCGTAATTAAGTAACATCGCTTGCGATTTCTCGCTATCCCTGATTCAACCTGTTTCCTTCTGCTGAAATATCCTCTAGTTGGCCGATGATTGAGAGGGGTGGCGGGCGGTTATTTCCTTTGCCTTTGAGACAACGTGGATAACACGTTGTTTAAGGCCATATCTCATATCAGTTAAAAAAATACAATGGCTATAATCTTCGAAGCAGGGTCCTATACAAAACTCTCTTATGGTCGCTTCTATCTCCTTTTCCTTTCTCTTGAAGCTCATTTAACACGTGGTCAAAAATATATAGACATCTTCTTCAAGCTTTGCTACTCATGAAGAATTTCCTCAATAATTCTCATTGATATATGTATAGAGTTTCAAAAGAAATAAACTTTTTTATCCTACATTTCAAATCGAGGGGTCACTTGAATAATCAGGTGTACAGAACTAAAGAAATCGATTACTTGATTACTAGAATTCTTAGAAAAACATTAGTAATCACAATAATTTTTGTGTTAATCAAAGGTAATGAGAAATCTCCTATAATCACTGGAAATCTCGTGAAACCTTGAGAAAATCAGAAACAATCACATGATTTACTAGTAATCTTTTGCAACCACCTCGGTAATCACACCTTTCGTGAAATAATCACAGATAATCAATCGAGGAATTCGAAAATCCAAAAGAAAAATCATAATCAGTTGAAATAGAAATAATCACTGCATTCATCGAAATTCACGAAGAACCCAGCGGTATTCACGACATTCACCCAAAAATCAATGGGATTCATTGGAATTCAAACAAAAATCGCGAGTAATCAGCGGCAATTACGGGAATCAGTGTAAAGATTATGGAAATCACCGACAATAATCGTAATCACAAAAATCAAGGAATTCTATCAGTAATCATCAAAATTCACATAAAAATTTAAAAATCAGTAGTCAGGTGTGAAACTTTTGGCTGATGACTAGACCCTCGTTTCAAATACTGTCATTTTTAAACTTACTACGTAAATAAAGTACAACATTATATGCTTATCGAAATCTGTTTTATTGAATATAACTTAAATATAATTACCGATATTCAATTATAATTTTAATTAAATTAAGACTGAAGGGACAGATATTATAAAAAAACGTCTTGGTTTGGACCAAGTCCGAAAAAACAAACGATATGTGTGAGGTTTATCAATTGGCTGAAGTTTCAGATATTGCAATTTTTTTTAAATTATTTTTATTCCTTTAATCCTTAATCATTATTTAATTCAATCAACTGATTTTACTGTTAATCGATCTATTCCCTCTAAATTAATTTAAAAAATTACATATCTACGCTTTTTCAAGAATAATTCTATTTTCCGAAAACATTTTATCATGAAATTAATTATTTTGAAGGGATTTCGTGTCAATGTTCACTAACTTGTAAGCACCTTGACGGAGATAGGTTTAATTGTTGCTGGCTTGGCAAACTTTCAGGTTTGTAATTTATAAGTTCCTGAGAAGACTGTTGCTCAAGAAAATATGATAAATAACTTTTTTGCTCAAACTAATTTATAATCTTATGATGTCTTCTTAAGACAAAGCAACATGTTTATCCGGTGTCGTTTCTTTTAATAGGTGGCTCTCCGCAGTAATGGAAAATTATGATATCGGCTGATATAACCAAAGGTACGGGTAAAGATTACATAAAAAGAAATACTTTTCAGTACCAATGACTTGTTATATTCATTTCCAGCGGAAATAATATGGTTAAACACATTATACCTTACCTCAATTTTCCCAATATATATTAAATTTTGCAATCACCAGAGGTTCCAATGTCGAAACCTTTTCACATTAGTAAACGGTACATGACTTTCCAGACCTAACCTTAATAACACTATAAAAAATTCATGTACATACATAAATGTTTATGTACATGGCTTGAGACTCGCTAGCGCCGAAGGACCGATCACTTAGTGTAATCGGTGTACATTTGTTAGTGTGTACACCATTTGGAAATTACATACAGGGAAATTAAACCGGGGTCTTCACTTTCTCGCCTAGAAGCACTGCTATAGGCAGTGCGAGTTGACTGGCCTCCCGCGGCCCGCCTGTAGTGAACTTTGACACCGTCTGGCGATGACCCTAATGGTGGACAAGCCCCTGTGTGTTTTCCGAAATGGTCTCTACGCCTGATAAAATGATTACGCGTAATACGTAACCAGTGCACAAGTAGCGCCAACAATGTAGTAAGGGTGATGACGTTTCAAATGTAGATTGACCAAGAATCTCAGAAGCACGGAGAGTGAAATTGCAGTGCAATCTTTCCTTCATAGAGGCATGAGGTGGCAAAAGAAATGTAGCGTTTTGATATACGAAATTAAATGTATAAATTCGCGCAACAACCTAGTATGGCATCCACTATTAAATATTCACATTTTCCTTTCGAATTATGTCAAAGTTCGCTTGATCTTTTAAGACAATCTGTAGAATATTCAATATTGCTCTCCCAACACGTACTCCCTTCAAAATAATTAATTTCATGATAAAATGTTTTCGGAAAATAGAATTATTCTTGAAAAAGCGTAGATATGTAATTTTTTAAATTAATTTAGAGGGAATAGATCGATTAACAGTAAAATCAGTTGATTGAATTAAATAATGATTAAGGATTAAAGGAATAAAAATAATTTAAAAAAAATTGCAATATCTGAAACTTCAGCCAATTGATAAACCTCACACATATCGTTTGTTTTTTCGGACTTGGTCCAAACCAAGACGTTTTTTTATAATCAATATTTAATTCAATCAACTGATTTTACTGTTAATCGACCTAGTCCCTCTAAATTAATTGAAAAAATTACATATCTACGCTTTTTCAAGAACAATTACATTTTCCGAAAACATTTTATCATGAAATTAATTATTTTGAAGGGATTTCGTGTCGATGCTCACTAACTTGTGAGCATCTTGACCGACATAGTTTTAATTGTTGCTGGCTTGACAAATTTTCAAGTTTGCACCAAAAGAAGTTTAAATCTGTTTTAAGTTGTTGATAAGACTGTCGTTTAGAGTGAATGTCGTGTACTTAAGACAAAGCAACAAAGTTTATCCTGTGTGGTAAAGGGTAAAGATCACATAAACAGAAATACTTCTCAGACTTGTTATATTCATTTCCCGCGGAAATAATATGGTTAAACACATCATTCATTACTAGTTATGCCAAGAAGGTCACATTTAACTCCGACACCCCCTCCCTTCCTCTATTTTCAAAATATATGGCATTTTATAATCACCAGTGGTTTCAGTGTATGGGTCATCTGAGCCGTCGCAACACACTCAGCCAATATTACCATAGACTGAGTTATGACCAAGAAATTCTTAAGTACGGAAAAGGAAGTTCCAGTGCAACTTTACCATCAAAGAGGCGACAATAGAAATGTAGCATTTCGATATACGAAATTAAATGTATAAATTCGCGCAACACCCTTGTTTGGCATCCACGATCAAATATTTACATTTTCCATTCGAGTTATGCCAAAGTTCGCTTGCTTTTTTTAGACATCCAGTAGAACATTTCAAATATTCAATACTGTATCCTCAACATGATAAATTAATTTCACGATAAAATGTTTTCGGAAAATGTAATTGTTCTTGAAAAAGCGTAGATATGTAATTTTTTCAATTAATTTAGAGGGACTAGGTCGATTAACAGTAAAATCAGTTGATTGAATTAAATATTGATTAAGGATTGAGTGTATAAAAATAACTAGAAAAAATTTCAATATCTGATACTTCAGTCAATTGATAAACCTCACACATATCGTTTGTTTTTTCGGCCTTGGTCCAAACCAAGACGTTTTTATATAATTGAATATGCCTCTCTACTTAGTCTACTACCGCACATAGCATACCTTATAATTATGATAAAGGGAGCCTGATTTTGGGGGCTGTTGAATCATAATATGTTTTCCATCTACTGCCCCGCAGCATAGAGGAAAATTCCATATGGCTTCATAGTCCATAGCAGCTTTTCTCCAGGTTTCCGTTGTTGGGGTCTAAATATTACGGAAATTCATTAACTCTCAAAAGCACAATGTACTGATTTTAATTTTGTGACTAATCTTTGTTAATTCTCATTACTTACTGCCAAATAGTCAGGTTGCAAAACGTCCCATAGCGAGTGACAAACTTGTTTTATCACATTGTGAGCTGATGTTTTGCTCATGCGAAAACAGTAGGCCATGGAAGCAAGGGAATTACCTGTAGCTAAAAACCTGTCAAATACTAGTTATTATTTATTCTCTAGAGTTTAATATTTAATAAAAATGGTACCTTAATGTAACGGCGAGCATTTCTCCTGGTGATATGATATCAGAACGTCCAAAGCATTCTTTGCTCAATCTTCCCTTCATTAACCCCAAAAGATAATCAAATTGATTTGGACTCATCCGAGTGTAGTTCTGAAAATAACTGTGGTCGTGTGCTCGCATGGATTGGAGCTATTTCAATAAAATAATTTAATCACAAATTAAGACAAGGCCTAGATAGTGAAATATAAATACATACCAAAGATCCCCAATCTCCCTCGGTTTTGCGATTTTGCCAAATCGGGTGAACCCACCAACGTTTGTCTCTATACCGCCTTTTCTTATTTTGTTTATTTTTAATAACTAATAGAGATATTAACAATATTTTCTTCCGAATAAGAAGTTTCCGACGTGTTGCATCCGCCATTTTGAAAAACATCCTATATCCGCTCCGCGAAATGTGGGAGCGCGCGCATTTTAAACGCGACCATGAAAACGTTAAAGCTTGGAACGATTTTCTCCCGCTTGTGAATCACAAGCGGAAAAAATTCGCTAGCAATTTGTCCACGCTACTTGTAGCGTACAAGCGACCATGAAAACGAGCCTTAAGGCTAATAATCAGTCGCTCGAGATTAGATAACCCTGCAATAGTCTCATTTACGACTGAAAAAAGCCATTAACGGGTCTGAATTTTTGAACCAACCCTTTAGATACGGCTGCGTGACAAAGCATGCACAATTCCACTAATTTGTTTGTAAATAAGCTCCTTTTACACTTTTTTAGTCGGCGTATATGATTTTGAAATTGTTTAGCAATTTTCATATCGTTGATTTTTCGATTTGCGGTAAAAGCTTTTAGGAAGCTTTTGTACTTTTCTTCTTACTTCTATGAATAAGATAGAGGGCGCTATACTGCCCGCATGCGCTACTTTCTAGCCTCTGAAGTTGTTGTTTACCAAAAGTCCATTTTCTGCAGTTTGAAGATAAAAATCTTATACTAGGCAGAAATGGTGGCAACCCGTAGCTATCGAAATAGTACCCTATACGAGCTCGGTCTATGAAAACCGAGACCCGGTGAGAGCCCTTTTCGTCATGCTGATCTAGATTTATAATTAACGATGCGGAATGTCTGGTTACCTTTGGTTATCTATTTGACTCGAAAACACCCAAATGTTGAGCATTTCTGATAAGGCGAGAATCATGTTTACGCTTGTAGTTGCTGACATTTTACAATTACGTTTCTATTTTTATCGATTTGAACCATTCTTTGAAATTCGGCGTATACAATACAGACTACAGCTTCGGGCAAAGGTTTAGCGAATCCTATGTCCAAATTTAATTGTCCTTGTTTAAAGGGATTCCAGTGGTTCGTTTCGCTAGTCGATAGGTCCGGTGTCAGATCAAAAGCGTACAAAGTTAACCCGTTGGCAAACTCTTTCGGAGTAATATCGTTACCGTCGTCTTTATAATGAATACCGGTACCCGCGAACAATGTTTGATAAGCTTGTATATACAAGTTTTTACCGAAATCAGGAGTCAAAGGTTGTAACGGATCCCCCTTGGAAAAAGAACTATCGGCCGGTCGTAGGAGGGGTCGCGCTACAAGTCCCTTGTGTACAATAGCGAGGGGAGTTGTGTAGGCCTAACTCAAAACCGTCACTATCGTCCCGTAAGGGAATTTAATCCAAAGGAAAATAAACATACCTTATGTTGCTCTTTGAGTAAATTTTTATTGATTCGATTTCTTTTAACTTCATAATTAACCAGATCCAAATTTGGAAATCGCGGTATTACGCGGAGTACAATTTAATTCGTTTTCGAAAATACTTTAAACCGAGTTTGGACCCGTGCCTGGTCCCGTGAGAAACAAAAACGAACTAATTGTTCGGGAATCAAAAAACGAACTGTCCCGCAGAAACAAAAAGGGCGAACTAACTCTTAGAAACAAAACCGGCGTTCCTACCGCCTCGGTTTTGATTTTAGAACAGGGGTTAAAGGATAAGAAAGGAGGAGGAGCTTAGATGGCGGCGGGCTGAACATAGTCCCAAAAGTGGACAGGGTGCTCAGCCCTCCGTCATCGTCTGCAACGGCTTCAGAGGTGAGGCCGCTGCAAGGTGTAATCGCCCGCTTTCCACTGAGACCCGGAAACACACGACTACGTAATTTCAGTGAAATCCAATGTATTTTTAACATGTAAATCCGGTTAAATTATATATACAATACGTTAGTAACAATAAATATACAATCCGTTAAATAACAATCATTAAGTAAATAAAATCAATTAGTCTATAAAGTATTATTAACTGCTTCTGATGCCGGTACCTCTCCAACTGCCCCGATTCCCGGTCTACGTTTGAATATATCCCCTCGGGCCTCTGGGGAACAGCCAATCCGGGAGTCGAGCAGACGACAGGTCTAAGGTTCAGCTTTCCGGGCCGTCTAGCGGGGATCCCTGGTATCATTCTTTAGGTCGCTCCACCTGGTGGTGAACCCTTGTAACGGGCTCACCGTTACAAAGGTTTCGATGGTATTTGTTCGTTATCGAGGTACAGAGACAAAATCTTTAAATAATAAGTTTTAAAGTTAAAGGGTTTCAGAGCGCAACTGCCCTTGGACACTAATTCCATAATGATGCGATTAGGTTGAGGACCTAGATATATATTGTTAATATATATAATTTATTTGAAAACTAAATTTATCAAAATTATTCAAACCAAAATAATTTTCGAATAGGTGTTTGAGAGTTTGGCTAACAGTTTTTTAGATACATTGGAATTTATTGTCCTTTCTTAAATTGGGGGAATTCCATGAGGTCTCTCTATTACTTTTTTCATAAATTTTACCCTTACTTCACGCTACCAAAGCCAATTATGATGGAGTAATTCTATTGGCGTGATAATAAGTTTCATTAATAAACGTAATAGAGGGACTGTAAAGAAGTCGACGGACCGATGATTTTTTTTCAATCATTGACGTCAGCAGCTGATGTTAGTCGCGTGAAAGAGGATTGTTTTCGTTTTTTGGGTATAAAATTTTAAATGGAACCTCTTATGTCCACATTTTAAAATGGTTTGGCAACACCTGATTTGCTCGGCCTAAAAAATGCGATTCCCCAGTCCCAAGGTCTTTAAGGTTTAACGCAGAACCCCTAGTTTCTAACGCTAACGTATGGTCTATTTGGCCTACTATTTCGTCTATTACTGGGTTTTGTGGGTAATGCATAGTTTTAACTAAAAGAGCCACAGAAATTTAAGGAGCACTTCGCTGCTACTTCACTACAGTGTTGTCAGAAAGTTAGTTAAAAAGTGTATGATGTTTAAATAAATAAGATCGATATATACATTAAAAAAATTTAATTACTAAAACGAATACAAAATAATTGAGAAAAACAAAATAAACAATTAAAAACAAAATTTAAATGGGAATATTTTCTTTACTTATGTACCAATATAAAGCGTACATGACGCTTCTCTCAAAAGCGAATGGTTTTACCCGATGCGAAAGAATTCGATGGGGGAAATAAGCATTTAAGGGGGGCTCATCCTCAATTTCTGTTGCCTTAGGGCAACAAATTTTTTTTAAATCAATAACGTCTTTAATTTTAAAAGTTTCATCTAAAAACGCGCATTTTTCTTTTCCTTTAGAAAAATATTTGACTAAGTCTCGCGTTGCGTAATTAAAACATGCCGATAGTATAAGAAGGTACGTCACCATCTCGGAAAGAAATGCCATGGATATATTTTGTATTATAAAAATTAGTTCTTCTGTTATCGGGGTCGACGTGGTATGACTGAGGGTTTTGATTCTCCGGTAGCGATGGATAATTCTTTCGGTATAAATGTCGGCCGTTTATGTTTTTTTCGGTTTTTCCCAAAAGATAGTCGAATTCTACCACAACTGTTTTACTCATTTTGGAAAGTTGTCACCAATTGGCTTAAAAAGCTATGGTTAGCAGGTCAAGAAATAATTGAGACCAAAATTTAGGTGACATATAATGATCTTTTTATTATCCAGGTTTGATAACATCCTAGAAAAAATGTTGTTTACCTTTGAATTTAATATATATATATCGCCGGGTCTTGGGCTTGTCGCAGCCCTTTTTGAGCCGGTTGGCACACGGAGTCTCGTTGGCGTCTTGAACGGGCACCGCGACTCCTTAAACGTTTTTTAGGAGACGGGGTGGGCAATAAAATTTATATTTTGTCCTTACATCATATGAAAACTGAATAAAGGGGGCTGGCATGAAATATTTATCCTCAGATGCTTAATGTTAAAATGGTTTTTAAAGAAGTCTGGCCAATTAACAAAGAATGACTTAGGCTACTTTCACGCTATGCCACGCTTGATGCGGCGGTCGCAACACTAAATGTCCCGGACCGTCAAACTGGCCATATTTTATATTAATTGGGAATGCGAATTCTCGCTACCTCTTTCCAATTCTTCGATGAGGTCCCGAGTTGGCTGTCCTGCTCTTCCCACAATAATTTGAGGGTCTGGGGCGCGTGAGGTGCTAGGAATTTGCTGGTTTTTGCAAACTAGCACCTATTTGCCCACAACTCCGCAGTTACATCGATCGGTGCACTCGACACCATTTGCCTTGCATGGATACCCTAGGCGCCCATGGGCTCCAGTACACAGACCGACACGAACAACAATTAGAAAACGGGTCGGATGAACCAGATTTAATTGGAATTGGGAAGTCTTCCATTTTTTTGAACTTTCTACTCTCAAGAACACAAGTTTTAAAATGAAATGAAATGGTAGAGTGTTGGTTATGCCTGATTCGGCCAGAGGAAAAAGTGAAGCAAGCAATTTTAGCATGTTGGCGTTAAAATCAAAGGATGTGATCACTTTTGGTTTCCTGCCTAATAAGCAATGGATAAGGAAAATTAATAGGTGTAGACGCAGTATCAGGATTATGCTTGACCTTTATAGGGTGGGTGGTGTTGAAAATCAAGTGATTTTTTATCAATTTTTTACTAATTATAAGAAGAAAATGTATGCTTTGCCTCTAGCAAACAAACAAATAGAAATTTTTTATCCAATTGGAAAAATATTGTATTTTCTTAAATTGTTTTTTTTTATTTCATTTTTCTTCAAAATAAACTTGAAAGGCCGTCACCGTCCACCAATCCATCCTCTTGGGACGGTCTAGAGTCCTCTGTTGGTTGTTGGAATCTTGGTCTCTTTTGACCCCTAGACCGTCTTAGGGGTGGCGACTGAGTTGGTGGTGGTGCCATTGATGGTACGGTGACTGTGAATTCCTGAGGTTGGGAAGGTGCAACAGGAACTCCGGAAGGGAACGATGTTGTTACATCCATCGATTTCACGAAAAGGTTTAGAAACATCTCCCCCCGCGCTCGGTTCTCCGTGGAGGTTCTCGGGTCCCATAGCTGCACCTAACAGCACGCACACCCACTTATTTATTATATTTTCATTCTCTTTATTTATAAATCAAAGTTTCTTATATTACTCAACTCGATCACCCCACCGCATTTGCAGAATTTTTCCTTCAGTTTCCTTACATTCGGGAAGTATGGGAGATGTAACTCCACGACACCCCTTCCCTCCCTGCATACCATTTCATTAATGTACATGTTGTGCATGACTTGTATGGTGTTAACCATTTTTTTGAAGGTGAAATTTAACTCGGACGCTTGGCCACGAGTAAATTAAAATGGCTTTCGTCTACGTACTACCGTTGCTAGTCATTTGCACTAGTCATTTTGCGCTTACCATTTTATTACACAAAGTTCCGTATTTAAATACAAAATATCGACGGCTTGTATAATGTGTAAGAAATTATTAAGGATTAAATTAAAAAGTTTACGAAATATACTAAGTTTAGATAGGTGTATTCAAAGTTCTCAAACATTCGTTGTCTTTATTGTATTGTTTTTGTCATATTTATAACAAAATTAACAGGTGCTAATTGAAAGAATGAAGTTTTCCGAGCGAACGACGACCGTTGAATTTCGGTTTGTTAATTTTCTTAACACTCTAACACATATGGGGCTGCTTGGGGCATCGTCGTCTTCTACGTCAATGTCTTCCCAAAAGCCATTCGCCATACACATGTTATGTAAAACAAGACATGCCATAATGATATGTGCCGCAAATTTCCGATTGCAATGGAGAGCCCTAGCATTAAGCAAACACCGAAAGCGTTGCTTTAGAAATCCATTACACCTTTCAATGGTACATCTAGCCTTAAAAAAGCTGACATAAACCGAAATTCTGGGGTACTCTCTTTGGGCCCTATTATGGGGTCCAAAATACATGGAGTTAATGGATAGCCACTATCTTTTACAAAAATAAAAACAGAAACAATTATTAAAAATTGAGCTTCGTGACTTTTAACTATCCCAACTCGAAATTGAATGCTAGGTTATTCTTTGGTAGATCCTGAAAAAAGATAGGCGTATGCTAAGTTATTCTATGTTAGATCCTGAATGATTGGTCTATGCTGGTTATTCTATGGTAGATCCTTATGCTAGGTTATTCTAGTTGCATAGGCGGAAGAATCAGAGTTTGTGTTAGGTTTAGAGCATTTAATGAGGCTATAAATGAGCAAGAAAATCTGGTTTTTCATAGAAATATTACTACCGGTTTTTCATACGAATACTACTAAAATACACATGAATGTTCATTAAAATACTGGCCTTTATATAACACAAGCTAAAAAAAGACAACAACTTTACCATGCACAAGTGGATTATTAGAAATTAATACTGAATTTCATACAAATAATACTAAATCACACGTGATTTATACAGGGTGTATCTAAAATGGACGTAGGAGCGGTAGTATTTGGGTTCCTGGGGCCAATATAAGGCGAAACTGTTCTATGACATTTTGTCGTACGCCAAGCCATTTGGAAGTTACTTGAACCTAACACTTGCTAGTTTGCATAAATCACAGCATGTTGACTTTGTCTAAAACAGTAGGAATTAAGTTCAAGATAGGATGATTATTGCAAATTAGTGGTTTCCAGCTAAAACAAAAAAAAGCCTCATAGCCATAGAGTAAATTTTTAAGGAGTAGAAAGTTGTACAGTTGGTGAATCTTAACGAATATCATTGTAAAACAACATGTTACGATTAGTTTGTTGAAACAACTGACCGATACTAACGGGAAACTAACAGCGATAACTAGCCGAAACTAATAAGGAACACCGACATTTTGCATCATTCTTCAAACAATCGAAAGGTTGTAAAAGCGTTCATTTTGGTTTGTGTACAAGATTACATATCCGGCGACGTCTTGCTTCCATTAAATTAGTAAATTATTTTTTACATGCTTTACAACACTTTGAACCTTTAAAAGAAGTAGCTTTTTTACCGTTTTTAATGGCAATTTTCATAGAATAATTCTAAGGAGTAAGAATGTACATTTTCTTATGGGTACATTACATTGCATCTCGCATTGCACGTATGTCTCCTGTCGTTCTCAACGCTGGCGGATTGCTACCAGTTAGTAAACGTCATAAGTCTAAAGTTTTAGGGTGGTCTGCAAATTTACTAAGGTTTATTCGTTTATTAATTTATTTGCGAAGTTTTTTCTTAGTTATAAGTTAACCCTCCACTTTTTTTTTCTCAAATTATCTTTAGTTTTATTTGCGGTCATCCGTTCGGTTCCGAGGTGAAGAACGAAAATTTCTTCTTAAAATGTATGCTAATACTTTTGGTGGTACCTCGTAATCAGTGTAGGCCAATCACGAGCCTTTCAACCCTTTCTTGAACAAGTTAGTAGTGTGTGACCTTGAGAAGGAATGCTAGGTTTTATGAAGCCCACTCCTAAGTACGCTATTCAACATAGCGTACCTAATTTGTTACGGGTGAGGCACCAAGAAAAATGCCATTACTCCCTCACTGTAATTTTTTGGAGAAAGGAATGTTCCCTTTTTTGGTCACTTTGAACCATAAAAAGTTTTAATTCATTTTCAACATTTAGGTTTCTACAGTATTTGTTGATTTTTATAAGGGTTCAATTCATTTTCAACATTTAGGTTTCATCATTATTTGTTGATTTTTATAAGGGTTAATTTTTGCAAATTATGCATTTTACTGCTCAGTTTTAACAGGCGTTGCCCAACATCCCATCCCAAACATTCGCCCACTAACATTTATTCACGAATACCGATTTCGATAAGTTGCAACATTAACCTAATCTTTAAACTAAATGCAACCTATCTTGGAAAAGGCATATTATTTTGGGAAGTCAATGAAGATAAAAAAACATGGTTGAACTCTGATGTCAGTTGAATAGAAAGAATATAAGCCTAAAAGTTCTTGTCATGTTCCTTTATTAAATATCTCAAATCTTTCTCGAAAATTTTACGGCAATGTCGCGGCGCCTAAATGTCTCGGTGCCAAATTGTCGCGGAGCCTAAATGTCTCGGTGCCAAATTGTCGCGGAGCCTAAATGTCGCGGCGCCAAATTGTCGCGGCGCCCAACTGTCCCGTCGCCTAAGTGGCGGTGCCTAAATGACCGGCGTCTAAATGTCGGCGCCCAAATGTCCCGTTCCGGAACTAAGAGCTTCTTTTTTGTGTGAGTGGGATTTTTCCTTTGACGCCTCGAATAGTTTTAGAATGCTTCTTCAAGCGCTTCCGTTCGGACAGTGTCAGTTCAATGTTTCCGCCCAGCTAATTTATACAAACTTCTGTAAGGCTTAAAATCTCGTCTTTCGTTGCCAATTTCAAAATGGCCTTCCTCTGTTTAACGTTACAACTACTGAGAAACTTCAAGAAATTTATATTCCTGTTTATGTTTTTGGTGGTATGCATATTAGATACGGGTTTTTATTTGGGTAAATATACGACTGCTTCCTTTCCAGGTATAATACCCGTTCGCAGTCTTCGATCGTGTGATGTATTGGATTTTAAGTCTAAATAAATAGCCAAATTTCTGGGAGATGGCCTGCCGATTAGCGTCAACAACGTATTTAGTGTTTGAAGGAGATTTCTGTTTCGCGAGGTTCAGGATTGAAGTTCGGTCACGTGGATTGTCAAACAAAAATAAATAACACGAGTTTAAGATTATAGTTCTTATCTCCTTTCCAGAATAATAAAGATTCTGCATCAAAACTATAACTGACGTATTTCTATGGTGGGAAACTCGAATGAACAAGTTGGTTATTTTTTTATTATTTAATATCTCTGTTAAAATGTCGTCCAAAATAAGAAGATTTCGGACTCGAGAGTCGAGGATGCTATCATCTAACAAACCCTCGTGGAATTCCACGAAACGCACAGCTTCCAACACCGAAGAAAACAACTTTTCTTGATATTCGGTATAACCCCAAATAATTCGTTCAGGGGGTGTGGATATACATTCCACATTATGTTTAATAAGATTGGCTACGAAGTAGGATTTACCAACTTGAGTGACACTTACCACGATCGACGTGAAAACGTGCTTTAACTTCAAATCCATCATACGGAATGAGTAAAACCGAGGGTGTCTCGTTTCTTTTATTCTAACTGAGAAATGTACCCTTACAAAATAGGAATGATAAAAACTCAGTTTGAAAATGATTTTTTTATTGAATATACAATCTATACAATCTACGAGGTCTCCTCTGCCCTAAATAACATCGCAATGTGTGAAAGTAAATGTACACAGATGTCTACGCCTAGAAATGAATTGGGAAATATTTCAGCGTGTATTTCAGAGTAGTTCAAGCAGTCCATGACCGAGAGAAATGAGACCGTACTTATAGAATCCGAAGCGCTAATAAATAGTCGACCTATCATCTATAATTACAATGACCAAAATGAACCAATTCCCCTCACGCCCGCTGAATTCCTTGTTGGGCTTCGATTAAATTCACTGTCACCGTTAACTTTTAAAATAAATGAAAGTGTACCAACCTCGCGACAAAAACTGACAAAAGATTCAAATATCGTGAAATAACGATTGAGAAAATATGGAAGTACTGGCGCCTTGAGTATATCATGGAGCTTAGATCAGCCCACCAATCCAAAACCGTTAAGAATTAAACGCATGAAGTTTTCACAATGATGTCAACTAAACACGAACATTTCTTTTTCGTAAATCCTTTCAATACTGTGGCAAAAACTAAATATAACTCGCCTCAAACATTAGTCATGATTGAACTAAAGTTTATGCAAGGTTTGAGAATATAATAAATTTGATCTTAGGAATTACATGAATATTAAACTATTCGCAACCCAGCTCTCTTGAAATTAAAATTCTTTGGCTACAAAAGTTTGATTTCTAGTCATCTTTGACTTCCTTAAAAAATGTTACAAAGCCGATGTGTTAATTCAAGTGTACTTTACTCTGTTTTTTCAGCATTATGATGACATAACTAATGACTTGAAGAAGAAGTTTCAAGATAGGGATACTTTTATCCAAAATAAAATTGCGACCATTGTCTTCCTGCTTTGTAATGATAATCATCAAAGGCTCGAGGTAAGTTTAGAATCGTAATCTTGATTGAAATTTTGCGATAATCGTAATTGGCGATCGATTTTTTGCGATGATTGTAATTGCGACCAAAATTTGGCGATAATGGTAAATCGCCATCGAAATTGGCCATAATAGTAACAAATAGCAGTTTACAAAAACGGACAATTAAATTATAATGCTCCTTCAAACTTGCCTATCTTATAATAATTAAATTTAAATGTAAATGATCCTGATTAGGAACTGAAAGCTCATTCGCATACTGAGAAAACCATTCGGAAACTGTTAGAAACCGTTTCCCGCAAATCCTCATTCAAATTGAAAGCCTGTAAAGGGATAATGGACGACCACAGAAAAGAAAACCAAAATGAGACGAAGAAGATCCATAATGAGTCAAATTTACCGACCAGAGTTTTCTAGCCCTATTGTAGCTCTACAACATTTGGTCAACTTGTTATAGTTTCTTTAAATTGCCTTTAGTTTGTATTTAATTTCAATTTTTTCAAAAAAATAAAATTTGATTGTTCGTGATATTTTTATATAAAACGCTACCATATTAAATTGAAGATTTTGCTACAACAGTTGTCTTATTTATTTTGTCATATGAACTTTCAGTTTTAAACCCCAAAAGGGTTGGGAAGTTTGGCAGTCTGGAGATGCACCCAAAATACTCCTCAGGGGCAAGCTCAAATTCTTCACAACCGGGCACTGGACCGATTAGTTCTGGCTTGTATTTCTCAAACGCTGGCATTTGCGTAAATTCGTGACCCTTTATCATCCCTAAAGAAGTACAGGACCATTAAACAGAGTTGGACTGGATTGGAGATACGACGCGTGGTTTTTTTATGGCAGAACCTCTAGCGCCACGGCGCGACAAATATTTAAACATTTTTGACTCGCGTTTCCATGTATCTTACCTGCTGCGAGAACCTTCAAGTCAATGGGTTCTTTTAAATAATTGGATTGAATTACTGGAGGGTGCCGAGGATTATTTGATTGCAGCGTAATGGTGCCTCTTGATTTAACGTGCAAATTGGCCGGTATAATTGAAAAGCAAGGAACGTCACGAAATTGTTCGAAATAGTCGCTGGCCTATGGGGGTGGAAATATGGATAAAGTGAAATCCTATTGGTTAAAACAAGAATACATCATGTCACCATGCATCGTATGTTAATTTTGTGGGTATACCGGGCTTGAGAACTTAGTACACGTCATGTGACGCCTCCTTATTCTGATTGCATCTTTCTAACTGTGATTTCATTGGTTGGTATCAAGGTCAGGGGGCAAGGTATAACACGCACCGAGATATATTATTCAAGAGGTAAAATTCGTCGTCTAGATAGCTCCTCCCACAAAGTCCGCCTAGATGAGTTGAGTGAAAATGGAGTCAGCTAAAACATTTGGAGTGCACAAAGCTACTAAACCGAAACACATACGTGATAAAAAGTTCCTAGCTCATCATAACTCTATTAGCGCTGCTTAACTATTTGCCAAGGCGTATGCGCTGGTGGATTTTGTCCCGCGTCAAGACAATCAAGGTTTCTGGGTTGATTGCTTATATTTAACAGTTATAGAATTGACCCTACCACGGTGCGATTCTCATCTGAAGTTTGATGAGCGGGAGAGCAAACAGAAATGGTGTCATGATCCCGGGAAGAACCATGTTTCATGACTAAAGTATTAAGAGTGTACAAAGTGTCATTTTTCTTCTATTATCCCCTTCTGATGACACCAATTCTTTGGGAATAGTATCTAGACTGACAAAGGTTTCCACCCTGTATATTAGATTTTAAAGAAATTATCCTACATCTTTTTCCAACGTCATTAAGTCCATCAAATTATTCACGGGAGAGAAGAAGTATTGCATATCTTTGTCATCTCCGGGTAGAGTTTCGTGCCGGGTTTTATAGTAGCCATTTACTTCGATCAGTCCAGGCGTTGACGTTTGGCCCTTCAAGTCCTGGTTACTCTGCATACTTTGCCCATGATGCGGACTCACTCCCGACAATTGAGGTGATCAATTTGGTCAATCAATGCGAGAAGAGAGGGGACAAACTAATCATTGGCTGGGACGCCAATGCTCATCACATCACGTGGGGCAGTTATGACTGCAACAGGAGAGGTGATGATCTACTTGAATATTTAGTTGGTTGTAAACTCTATATTCTCAATCAAAACAATGAACCTTCTTTTGTTACTTCTAATAGATGGGAGGTAATTGACCCCACGCTAGTCACAGAAAACTTCGCTTCTTCCGTGTCTAACTGGCATGTGTCTAATGAGCCGTCTCTTTCGGATCATAGGCACATCTGCTTCAATGTCGCGACTACTTCTGTCCCGTTGGGGACGGAGATACGCAATCCAAAACGGACCAATTGGGCCGGCTATAGGAAAGACCTAATCCTACGCTACGGCGATGGTCACACCCCTAAACTTACTTCACCTAAGGTTCTTGATAGGGCTGCTGGTGACTTACAGTGCTCCATCATTGAGTCGTTTCACCGTAACTGCCCACTTAAGACCGTTAACTGCTCGAGGCTTGTCCCTTGGTGGATCGCGGATCTCAGCCGGCTTCGGAAATACACGCGCAGGCTCTTTAACAAAGCCAAGGGCACGGGTGACTGGACTGGATATAGGCAGTCCCTTAATACCTACAACAGGGCTTTCAGAGCTGCTAAGGTCTCCTGGCGGACCTTCTGTGAGCAAGTCTCCAATGTCCCTGCCTGCTTTTGCAGGCGGGCTTAGACTACATCATCTCTCCGTTATGCAAGATCTATAGACTTTGTATGCCTTGTGAATGGAAAAGCTCTAAGGTCATCTTTATTCATAACCCTGGGAAATGTTGCTATCTTGAGGCGAAGGCATTCAGACCCATATGCCTGACCTCCTCTATCAAAATTCTAGAGAGGGTGCTGGCTATCCAGTGGCAGGCGGGGTGGATGTTGGCGATCCGGTGGCAGGCGAAGTGGGTGGTGGCTATCCGGTGGCAGGCGAAGTGGGTGGTGGCTATCCGGTGGCAGGCGCATAGGGTGCTGGCTATCCGGTGGCAGGCGTAGTGGGTGTTGGTGATCCGGTGGCAGGAGGAGAGGGTGCTGGCTATCCGGTGGCAGGCGCATAGGGTGCTGGCTATCCGGTGGCAGGCGTAGTGGGTGTTGGCGATCCGGTGGCAGGAGGAGAGGGTGCTGGCTATCCGGTGGCAGGCGCATAGGGTGCTGGCTATCCGGTGGCAGGCGTAGTTGGTGTTGGTGATCCGGTGGCAGGCGTAGTGGGTGTTGGTGATCCAGTGGCAGGCGGAGTGGGTGTTGGCGATCCGGTGGCAGGCGGAGTGGGTGTTGGCGATCCGGTGGCAGGCGGAGTGGGTGTTGGTCGATCTGGTGGCAGGCGCATAGGGTGCTGGCAATCCGGTGGCAGGCGCATAGGGTGCTGGCTATCCGGTGGCAGGCGTAGTGGGTGTTGGCGATCCGGTGGCAGGCGTAGTGGGTGTTGGCGATCCGGTGGCAGGCGGAGTGGGTGTTGGCGATCCAGTGGCAGGCGGAGTGGGTGTTGGCGATCCGTTGGCAGGCGGAGTGGGTGTTGGCGATCCGGTGGCAGGCGGAGTGGGTGTTGGCGATCCGGTGGCAGGCGTAGTGGGTGTTGGCGATCCGGTGGCAGGCGGAGTGGGTGTTGGCGATTCGGTGGCAGGCGGAGTGGGTGTTGGCTATCCGGTGGCAGACGAAGAGGGTGGTGGCTATCCGGTGGCAGACGAAGAGGGTGCTGGCTATCCGGTGGCAGACGAAGAGGGTGGTGGCTATCCGGTGGCAGACGAAGAGGGTGCTGGCTATCCGGTGGCAGACAGAAGAGGGTGCTGGCTATCCGGTGGCAGACTTTTTATATTAAAATATTTAACACCATCTCACCTCCCTTATCTCTGATCAAACTATCATATTTGGCGAAACCATCAATTCTTCTAGCTATATTTTAGACTGGCATTAAGTTATTAGATAGATTTTTTCCCTCTCAACAAATCATAGATGGTCAAACTATCAAATCTTCCTTCAATATGTTAGATTGCCTCTCATTGTTAGATAGATTTTTTGCCTATCAAATCAAATTGAAATCTTTAGAAACGACTAAATTAATCGATTATTTAATTTCCGGACTTTAAATTTGATTGTTTTCCATCAAATTCATTTGGTCTCTACCTAATTTTACTCTGTTTAATCGATTCCTGATATTTCCTGATTTTGTAGAATTTCTAATATTTTCATATATTCATATAATTTGCATAATCTCATTTCTCAAGTTTGACTTTTAACCGTCCATAGTTCAAAAGCTGCTATCCAAACTTTTTCAAATTATTCGCCCTTGATTGAATTTAAACCATCTACTATAAACGGTTAACTAATAATAATTTAAGGCAAAAATTGCAATTAAAAACTCTGGGTAATAAAAATCAGAAAATCTACACTTTAATTTATCTACTTCTACGTTTGGATGATTTCGTGGAATCGTTCTTCCTCCTCGAGTAGTCGTTCACATCAGTGACAGCACGGAGCTTCTATATACAAGAAGCTCCGTCTTCACAGTTTGAACTGTTGAACCATCGTTTATTTATTTTTAGCCACATCGTATGATGAACATCTACGATGTGTGGTGGCCTGTTGTTGGCGGTGAAGGTGGTGGTGGTGGTGGCGGCGTCGTCGTGAAAGAGAGCCCTTGGGTCGCCTTGTTATTTATTTATTTGAGAGGGTTATAACGACCACCAAGTACAGAATCTTCTTATAGAATAAACCTACGCTTGCTAACGTTCAAATATATTAAAAACTTCGATATCATTCAAAAAACGACTTATCTTTCTAGAAATTTTCATAACTATCAAAATTGCCTATCAAAGATTAGTTCATAAACTTTTTAAAATGAAATCAGAAAACAGATGTCGCCAAATAAAATCACTCAAAAAATCAATATATTTTTCAAGGAATAATGCCTATCATTTTTTATGATTTCTAAAAGATGGGGTTAGTAGCCAGATCACGTTGAAAATCGATATTTTTCTCTAGAAGATTTCAACGAATCAATGAGTCATATCAACTTCGAGTGCACTTTCTAAGCTATCAAACTCAATCGATCATTATAATTCAAATTTTTCTTGAAAATAACTATCAAAATTGATACTTTGATTGGGGCAGATTTAGTTTTCTATCGTATCAAGTGGTAAAACTATCAAATGATATGATAGTGCCCAACTATGGACCCGGCAAGTCCAGTTTTCCACTACGAACACATGGACTCGCAACCTAAAAATCAGGACTCGCACACCTCCGGTAAAAAACTATTTAATTTTTAAAAATATGGAACATTAAAGGTGGAATTCATAAAAATATGATTTTAAATGATAAATATTTAAAACGGTATGTTAAGAGTTTTGAAGCATAAATTGTCCCATTTCACGCATTTTTTCTTTATTTTTCTTCAATTCCTCATTTTTCATCTCTAACTGCAAAAATATGAAAATGAAAGGATCACACGTCACGTCAGCCTATTCAATTTATACTTCTAACTTGACAATTCCGCGGGCAAAATATAAACTAAGACCATTCAACACGGGTGGACTAGAATGGAGATACGGCCGGGAGGCGCGTGGTTCTTTTAGGGCAGCGCCTCTCTAGCGCCGCCACCCCGCGACCAATATTGAAACTTGTTCTATTTTGTCAATTTTATGATGATGAGCGCACCTAAGACCATAAGAGCTATCTCAGAAGCCTTAGTGTGACGTCACTCATAGAACCAAAGCGGTAAAAAACATGGCCGCCGCCCACTGAAGAAACTAATCCCTGGACGTTTCACCTAGGCACTGACGTCACAACTGAGACACGAGGCGTGGTTCATTCAGGGTAGCTCCTTTAAACCGTCACGCCCCGACCAATATTGAAATTTTTTCGACTCAAACCACACAGCCATAAGGCTTACGAGTCGAATTAAGTTTCGGGACTCTCCCGCTAGGGGCGACGACAGGCCATGCCAATAGAAGAACGGGGTCCGTTTTATCTTATACTTTGTTCAGTTCATCCGTGTTCAATGGTCTTAGATATAAACAACCGAAACATATCAACTTACTTTCTGTTGTAGATCATTAATCTTTGAAGTAAGGCCTGTTAAAAAAATAGAGGCGGTTACGCTAAATAATTTATAACCTTGAGTATTTAAGAATCTCCGTTTTTGACTTACTTTTGATTAATTTGTCCTTATCTCCGTTTGGCTTACCGATTTGTCTACCCACATTTTCAAGCCTGACAAAGTACATAAATACTATTAAGGCGCCAAAAATAACCCTATGCTAATTTAAAATCAGTTTTTTAGCAGCATTTCTACGCATGGCCATGCAGTGCATGACACTTTATCGTTGCGTGTTACTAATTTTAACCATAAGTTCGTAAGATACGATACAAACTGGAGTTTGTCATGAAGTGACGCGGGTCATAGATTCTCGTAAAGCGACGCCTGGTGAGGCGCTGCTATCATAGGCTTAGTAATGCTGACTAAAGCTAGATTCCCACTCGACGGAAAACCCGGCAGAAAGGGGTTCGATCAAAAAATCTTTACGCCCGACGAAATTGTCGTTTGGCCGGGTGTAAGTGGTGTTCTATTTTTTTCGGTGTCGCATCCAATCAAATTATTCCACAGACAACGCCATAAATTTCAAGAGCGCACACGTACGCGAGATAGATTTATAGCCGCCATTTTTTTGTGGTTGACTAAGGCTTATCGGAAACATGCCTCCAAGAAAGAAAAATGAAACTAATGGAAATAAAAAGAGATTAGAGGTTAATAACGAAGACTTTATTGAGGAAGTTAGAAATTATCCCTTCTGGTACGTTCTACGCGATAAGGGGGGAGAAAGATACCAATTCAGAGTGCAAAATAGAAACCACTCAAATCTGTCACGTGACCCAAAACTATCTTCCGCCAAACTCAAAATTCAGTCGTACTGTGAACGGTCTAACGCCGGAAGTTAAATTTATACCGTCGACTGCGTGATTTCCGCCGGCTTTTTTCGGTTACGCTGGACAGAAATTACGTTGACCTAGCTCTCTATTTTTTCCGCCGCGTTCACCGTTAACGCTTTGCGCGAGCCAATCAGCAATAAGCTTGAGTCGTGACGTCATTTTCGACCACGCAAGAGGACGTCCGCGGTCCGCCATGTTTTTTTTTATTTAGTTCCTAATCGAGTCAGTTACTATCGCTGAGAATGCCGAAAGTTTTATTGAAGAGGTTCGGAACCTTCCATATCTTTAAGATGTGGGAAACAAATATTACAAAGACCAAAAAAGAAAGGCAATAGATGGGCCGCAATTACTGCAATGTTCAGTTTTTGTCTGTGTACGCTAAGTGAAAACGCTATAATGCTGCCGCTGCCGCTGGGCGGCAACGTAAAAATCTTATCTGACATTTGACGTCCAGCTGCAAAGCAGTTTTTTTTTCGGTCAAGTGAAAACCATGAGAGAGTATGCAGCCAGTATGGCGTACAAGATGGCGGCCACTGTTAAGTCGGAGGAGCCGTGTTTTTTCGCTCTCTCGTCTTTTTTTGGTGGGGATATTATTTAAAGATATAAATGAAGACCATAATGTAAAGTGAAAAAAATGAAGACCATAATATAAAGTGAAAAGTTATTTATTTTCTTTAAAAGTATAGGTTTTAATATTAAAGATACATTTTCAATTTTCATATTAAAATGTATTTGATTAATTCTAAAATAATTTCGTCTATCTTCGTAAGGAAGAAGATAAATTTTAATATTATTTTTAAATCTTACGCAAGGCATCAAGTCGTTCTTTGATATACAAAGCGTTAAGTTGTTTTCTAGCGTAGAGTTCTAGGACTAGTCTTTCGAGATCTTTAGTTTTAACTTTAAAGGTATGATAAAGTTCTTCAGTGTTTTCCATGGGTTTTTCGGGTGTTTTTTCCTCGGTTTTGATTTCTTTATTTATACTTTTGGTGTATGTTTCTGTTTCATCAAAACTGAAGGGTATATTTTTTGTTTGCCCACCTCTAATAAAGTTGCATTTGGGGAAATGTTTTAAATGTTCTTCGTAAGGATTATCATCGGGTTTCCATGCTAATAATATTCCATCGCATTCGAAGCACTGTACTAGATCGTCGGTATGTAATGAATAAAATCCCGCTCTGCTTAAAGTTTTTATATAGTTTCCGTCTTGAGGCCAGGAGTAAAAAGTACGATATCTCTGCAGCTCCGAGTTCATGATGGGGAATGAAAATGATTATGGGAATATCCAACTTATACATCTGCCAAACATTTCCCCCCCTTTTTTTTACCTCCCCTCTCACATTCCAAGCATTACTACCCCCCCCCCCACATTCCTTAATATATGAAATAAAAGAAAACAGTATTAAAAAAGGTGACACATTTAATTTTTAAAGATACAAAAGAGATTGCAAAGAGTATTTTTTAACAAAAGGATTAAGTTATTCTTTACGGGCGCGTTTCAACATGTTTGTAACAATGACGTCATTTTTCAAACCATCTCGTCCAAACTGCTTCATGAATGATTCGTGGCTCTTTCTTTTTGTTCTTTGTATTATATAGGCAATACAGTATAGTCCGCATGTCGAACCTGACAAGTTTTGAAGTCTTCTTTTGTTAAACGACCATTTTCTAGAATTTCTTTTAACAAATTCTTTAATCGAAGGGAGAAAGTTCCCTAAAGCCAGTGAGTCAAAATAATAACCACGTCGGTTGCCATCAAAGTAAACACTGACCCAGTGAGAACCGTCATTATAGTGATTGTCTAAATTTATTATAAGGGACGAAGGAAACTTGTCAATTTTTTCGGGTAATAAATCACTCGGATAAACCCCCCTGAAATGTGGCGTGAATCTTAGAAATCGTGTTATCTGTTCGGCATTCATTTTATCTCTTACAAACGATTGACACGTTTCTATTTTTATCTATTTGTAACAAAGCCTGGAATTCGGATAGTACGATGCAGCTCAGTGTAGTGGGCGTGGGTTTTTCAAATCCCAATTCTAATCTTAACTGTCCCTGCTTCGTAGGACTCCAATGATCGGAATGACTCGCGCTACCGTCAGGTGTCAGGTCTAAACAGTATATGGCGTAGCCCGAGGCAAAGTCATCCATAGAGATATTGTTCCCCTTGTCGTTGTAGTGACTGTTTGACCCCGAAAATAAAGTGTAATAGCTTCGGACAAATTGCTTTTTACTGTAGTGTGGTTTTAAGGCTTTGGAGGGGTATTGTTCAGAATTGATGAATGCTGCTAGATGATTGACATTCCAATGTCCAAAGTCAAAGGGGTTACTATCCAAGGTTCCATTGTATGAGGTGTGTTTTACAATAGCGATTGTAACCCGCGAAGGCTGGGTACCTAGGTAGATGTTTCCGATTGATGTGTTTAAGATATTTGGCGCAATTGTGAATATTTTAGTTTCCGTTCTAGTGTAACTATATTGGGCTGCTTTAATGCTTAAAGCTTGTTCGTGAGCAAATAGAATTTTAGGAGCTAATTGAAGCTTTAAGACGTATAATACGGCTTCAACGATTACGGGTTTATAACCATTGCCTGACGCGTTAAGTTTACCCATAAGACAAAAACTAGCTTTGCTTCTATGTAATTTTAATTTCATAGAAACGCCGTTTATCAGGTATCGGGGGATATTAAACATATCTACGTAAAGGCTGGAATACATTTCAATTTCCTCGGATAATGCTGCAAGTTTCTGGCGTTTAACAAAACCCATATTTGCTGTAAGCGAATCCATGCTTCCGCCTGTATCCTTGTAAAACAAGGAGGCACCCAAATGGGATTCTTTAGCTGCCGGACCGTAGGATGTCAGGGCCGAAAGCAATGCAGTGTACGCGTAGTTACTAGCAGCGGGTGTTGTTGCGCAATCGCCCAACTCCAAATCGACACGCTCAAATTGACTATGCTGAAAATTATTTACGGGTCCAACTTCGTCAGTGGCTGTTAAAGCAGTTCCATCTTCATTTACAATTTTAGTTCTGGTGTACAGCATTGTTAAGGCTGTGTCCACGTATTCGCTACCACTGGATGTTACTTCAAATTCAATAGGTTGGTCGCCTTTCAAAGATGTCAAAGGTTGATAAGGAACCCATTTGGAATTTTCGATGGCTGTTTGAAGGGGAGGGGGAGCGAAAATATCGAAACCCGTGCTGCAAGCTTCAGTCATTTTTAGGGAGAGAAAATATCACGAACCGTTTTGAATGAAAGTTTACGTTTATCTGATTTAAATTTGTTTGTGTTGTTTTGTTTTATAGATTTCTTTCTCTTTGGTGTTTTTTTCTTTTTAGCTAGTCTTTTCTTTGCAACCCCTCTACCGTATTGTTGTTGCACATCATCCAAAGTTTCGGTGAACCTTCTTTTAGCCGAAGTTTTCAGATCCTTTCCATAGGCGACGTCGCTTATGATATTTGAAGATGTGCCCAGAAACTGTTTACCAAGGAACTTTGCCCCTTTAATTAAGAAAGGTGATACGTATCTTCCGAAAGATTTCAAGAACGAGCCAATACCTTCCCCGTTTTGGCTATAACCGTGTTGTCCTTGTTTCCCGACGTAAAAAGTCAGACCTGATCCTGACTGCGCTTGTTGGGTATAATAATCCGTGTAAACACATCTTTTGTTATCTAACGCGTTGGACTTGCGCATCTTAAATGAACTTTACAGTGCAACAGTCCAAACTGAAATAAAGCCGGTTCACCCATGTGGTCCTTTATATGGATGCCAACCTCGCTAATATAATGTTTTGACAGAGGGACGTAATGGGGTGAGACAAACGTAAGACACACGGTATCCCCGTGTTTCTTGTCTTCGATGGGTATAATACGTAAGAGGGGGGCGTGGGTGTTACCGACAATTTGTCCTTCAACCAGATCGCAATAAATATATAATTGAGATGGTACGTGGTAGTTTAACCTGGCTGGTCTATCGCTCAACCCTTGTATATTGAGAGGGTTTTGTACCCCAAAATTGCAGCTAATGATTCGTGTGTTTTGAAGATAATTTTCGTATCTCCAGTGGCATCGGTTTTTAGTTTTACATGCCCCGTCGTCTCGTTAATATGAAATAAAGAAGCGGTTTTTTCGCATACTTTGGAAGTATTGATAGTTTCCACAATGTGGTTAAGTGATTTGTAATGGCCGGCCGGTATATTATGTAGATGGTAGCTTTCGTAGCTGGTCAGTTTCCCATCTTTTCGTTCAACAAGGTCGGTTACGTCGCATTCCTTGGGGTTTTTAAATTTATTAGAGCTACTTTCTTCGACTAAATCTTCAAGTGTTTTTCTCTTGCTCGCCTTCCTCTTACTCGTTTTGTATATAACATTGTAGAAACTGCTTGTATATATTACTTCTACTAAAGAAATTTCCCATTGTCCTTGTAAATTAATAGGATCGGGTAGTTTAGTGATGTAACTACCCATAGTGTTATTAGGGTAGACATCCATACTAGCGTCGCTGGGTAGAGTTAAATAGAATTCAGATTTTCTCGACATTGTCGGCTGTTACCCACGAGTTCTGCGATTTAGGTAGACCGATAAACGATACAAAATATTCTAATTTCCCTTTACGTTTACGTTTCTTGAGTATAGTGTCTATCTTAAACAGTTTGGGTTCCACTGTTCGAATGAGCTGATCAGAGTAAAACAACCCGGTTATATGCTTGCTGTCCAAATCTTTCAAACGATATAATACGGGTTTTCTGAAGTTCAAAATAGAGGAAATGACAAATACTTCCGTTGAAAAATTTGGCTCATAACCTTTAGAAAATGCTGGTTTAAGTTTGCTTATTCTTACGTAATCTCCGACACGAAATTTGACGTCTTTTTTAGTAGGCTTAGTACTCATTTCCGGTTTGTAAATGTTTTTGTACACTTCCAGAACGTTAGAGGGCGAAACATTGTCGGGTGTCATTTTTATTACGGAATGATAAGAGGCATTGTAGCCTTTAACTATGTCTGTCAAATGATCTATATATCTATGAGAATTGAAATGAGTCAACATTTTGAATATTCGATGTTTCAAAGTTTTAATTAAACGTTCTACAAATGGACAGTGGAATTTTTCTGACGTCATAGAGCCATATTTGATTTTATTTTTCTTAAGAAGTTTTTGCGTCTGTGAATTAATAAATTCTTTACCTAAATCAGACCAGATGGCTTTAGGTTTGCTTTGTTCGATGATAACCTCGAGAGCTTTCGTAGCCTCGGTCGCGTGTTTTCTTTTCATGGGTACTACAAAAGCTTTTCGGGAGAAGCAGTCGACGCCCACCATCAGGTATCTGTAGTCGTCATTGTATTTAGCGATTGAACCCAGATCAGCCAGATCTACTTCGACTCTATCCGAGATGTTAAAGACGGGGATTTTACGCCTTTTGAATTTATGTATAGCTGTTTTATGCAGTGTGTAAACGTCAGTGGTTTCTAGAAAGGCTTTGACTTCGTTTCTCGAAATACCTTGAGATTTGACAGCCTTGTACAATGGGTTTAAACCAGTGAACCCTGACCGGTGTTTGGTGTTGAGATAAGTATTCTTTAAAGTTTCTACTTTTTGGAGCTTCGATAAACCTCCCATAATGTATTCTTGGCTTTAAAAGGTTGTTTCTTCGAAATTAAAGGGCTCGTTTTATTGTCAAATGTTAATCTCTTCTTCGCTTTTATATACGTTCGAAGCCGATTCTTCAGCGGTACAGAACTGGGCGATGTCTTGGTTGAGGGGGGCGGTGCCAATGGAGACGTTGATTTGCTTTTTGGCGCTAGAAAGTTTAGCACAAAGGGTTGAAATTCCGTCCACCCCGTCGGTGGAGTACCTACGAGTGAAGGGGCTACTCCGTACTTATTGAAGAAGGTAGGTTGTATAGTAAAATAAACTAGCTGAACTATATCTGAATCTGGGATCTTAAGGCCGTTCACGAAGAGAACCCCCGAGTCATCCCAACGTATACTAGGAGCGTTACTTGCTAAGTGGTCGAATATTTTCTTCGCCGCTCCTCTATATTTCAGGGGAAACATATTAATCCAGCTGTCTTGTTTATTCGATGGGCGGGGCTTGGAGATGTTCAGGTAGCGCTTCATCGCCTCTTCATAAAAAACCCATTTGGTTCTTTCATCTAAAGATTGATTTGAGATAATCGTGCTCATCTCCTTATCCAACTCCGATAACACTGTATTGTTTTTTGAAATCTCATTATTTGATGTTATTAATTGATTTGATGGGCTATGACTTTGTTCAGGTTGTTGTTGCTCCAAGGGTACTAATGTCATTTTATTAGCGTAAACTAGTGTTTTATTCATTTTGAGAATAAACCGCCTAAAAGGCTTGAAATTATTGGAAAGAGGACACTAAAGAAACCACTTCCTGTTTGTTTAGATAATATGGTTCTTTTGGCTTTCCAATGAGTATTTTTGCAAGCAATTTTACGAATATGTTTCTTGTGCTTACACAATTTATTATATACGTCGGGTTTCAGATTGACAGCTCCTTGTAAGGCGTTGTGACAACACTCGCTGATTGAATCAATAATTTCTCGATTAGAGTTTTTAAGAATAGCTAATCTTTGAGGTTTTTTTAATTGCCCCAAAGCGGCTATTAAATTGATGTTTTTAGCGGCTAAACTTTTCTTTTTAATACCCGATGTTTTCTTGACCTTTCTCGGTGGTGACATCGTAAAGAATGATTAAATTTTAGTAATGTCGTTTAATTATATCGTTTTCTTCTTGGGAGTATAGATGACTATTTGTTCTCCCGGTAAAATATTTGTTCTAAACCTTAAATCGGAATGACATTTCTGGGTTAAATCGCAAAGTAAATACCCGTAAGGTTTTTCTGTCGCATCCAGATAACATTCTACAATAAATTTAGAGTTGTTGGGAGCCAATTGTTTAGAGAGAGCCACTAATTGCATAAGATCTCTCACAGTTTTCATAAGAATCATGTAATGCGCGTTTAAAGAGGCTGTTCTCAAGTTTTTTTCAAATATGTTTTGTAAAAGGGTGATGACGAATAATTTCCTATGGTGAGATTGCTTAGTAAATATTTCTGATAAAATATTATTTTTATTTTCTAACATGAGATCGTCTAAGACGATTAGTATTGTTTTAGAGCCATCGTATATAGTAACGTCGGGTAAACCTTGACGCATTATTACGCCCATTTCTTTCAATTTATCGTAGCAAGGCTGATATATACTATAATGCCAAACAACTAAATCGACTTTAGGTTCAAACATTTTGTCCTTATTTTCAATTATTCGTTTGCATAAAACTGTCTTACCTGATCCCGAAGGACCGAAAATAATCAAATTTCCAGGTGTAGTGAACGGTATCATAGCTAACACTCGAATGAAACTTATTTGTAACTATCATTCGTACTTAAACGTATTCAATTAATACGCGAACGCGCGCAAACCCCGGGTCGCGAACCCCAAACGCGGGGGGTAGGGGGGGGCCCAAACGACACGCGGGGGGAGGGGGGAAGCGCGGCGCGGGTAGGCCATCGTGAACGCGTAGAAATAATTTTGAAAAGTAGGGCCATCATGCTGCCTTTCACTATAGGGGCGAAGCTTTTAACATGGACTGTCACTATTTGAGATGGTAAATACGGTTAAACTAAAGACCCTTGTACGGTCAATCGAAGAAACGCTAAAGGGGTTTCTCTAAATGTCACCCAAAAAAAGAAAAGTCGCCTGAAATACATTTTTAGTCCAATGGCAAGGTTTCGTATAATTTTGCCCGCGAAAATTTTCTACCCTTGTACGTACTAAATACCTCGAAGTCATTTGTTTGCTCTCGAACACGCCTTGACCCTAGTAAAAAGTATAAAATGAAGAGGTTGAGACCTCAAAGTTATCATTCTCTCTGAACCATGAACCACC
The DNA here is from genome assembly GCA_019434445.1 of Phalangium opilio. Lineage (NCBI taxonomy): Eukaryota > Metazoa > Arthropoda > Arachnida > Opiliones > Phalangiidae > Phalangium > Phalangium opilio. Next base: position 337,973 of record JAEQBA010002633.1, read on the forward strand.
ACCACCACAGCCAACACGGAGCGATGGACCTTTCCGCAACATGGTAAGAAATACTTTTTTAAAACTTAGTTAAAGACTTAGAAAATCTTTCTCTATAGCTACGTCCATGGGGTTGATACCCCGTATTCCCCAATAGAGTTTTCGGACTCTTCCCGCTCAGGGACCCCCGAGTCCCTGGAGCTAGCCCCCTCGCCACCACCTCCAAGACCACTCTGCGTGGTAGGGCCAAGGCCCCGTAATCCGTCTCCGCCACCGAGCCCACCACCACCATGCACCCCCTCACCCGAACCTCAACTAGAATATCTACCACTCCCGGCCATATACTATCCGTGGCTAGCTATGCCCCGGCCGGGAGTGGATGACTTAAACATCAACGGGGACTTGTAAGTGAACCTTTTGTTTTACGTTACACTACGGTATTATAATTTTTATTTATTTACAGCTTGGTATATGAAATAACAACCTACCTGGCGGGACTAGCGGAGGTCGTGGCGGATGACGACTTTATGCACGACCTGCTTAATCAAGTAAGGCAGGTCGTGTATAATAACTGCGTTTTTATACCCCACGAGTAAGTTTTCATGCATTATTTAATGATTCGTTTATCTAAATTTTAATTTTTCTTTTTTAGCCTCCTGGCCCTCAACTGTCGCGGGTTCCGGTGAGTTAATTTCTTTATTATTTGTTGTTATCCAATACTTTATTTATTAACGTATAGAATAACTCTCTCTCTCTTTCTCTTTCCCAACAGAGTGACGCAGGAGCTCGCCCAGTTGTCGACGTACCGCCGGGTACGTTTCCTCGAAGTCCCCCCGGGCCACGCACGAGTGTACGAGAACCGGGACGACGTGATGTTCGAGGGGGTCCGTACACTCGTGCGAAACCTCTCAATCGATTGAGGTGGGGGAGGGGGGAAGTAAAAAAAAAAAAAATTGTTGTAAATATTTTAAATAAAATAAATTGTTTTTGCCTTATTTACTTCGTTTTATTTAAAATAAGTTCCTATCAAAAAATCGACAAGTTTTTCCTACACTTTAGTTATATCTACTTTTATATTTCTTAGGCTTAAAATTTAAAAACTAGAAATTTATATCATTTCTGTGTTGTATTAGTTATATAAAATGGAACAGTTTTTCAGTTTTAAATTCAATTTATTTTTGAAACATCAATGAAAAAAAAAATTATCAAACAGACATAAATTTAAAAATGCGTTAACATGTGCATTCTCTCTTTAAAAATGTTATTTGACCCGAAATTACCGAGAATACATTATAGTTATAAAATTTACTTTCAAGATTTTCTTCTTCCAGTACATTATTAAATTTCATTACCACTTGGTACGATGTTACGAAATTGGTGAAGTATCCCACCACTGCATCGAATTTTTCGGGCTGCCCATCTAAACACGGTATGCGATCGTGTTCGCCGTATAAATTATCATAAATATCATTATAAAATTCTATAATAATATCAGCCATGTGCGTGAATACAATTTCATGGTTACTTAACTTAATAAGATGCTCCTTAACGGCGTTCGAAACTCGGTTCAATGCCGCTGTTTCCATACTGTCCAAAACAATGGAGTCCTCATTTAGTAGATCTTTAATGTGACACGTATTATGATACGTTTTTTTTCATTTGCGTTATCGATCAAAACGATTTCAAAGTTATTGGTTTCGTGGCCCGCCGTCCAGCCTGCTAATACGGGTAAACGCGGGATCAACTTCTCCCAGGTACTTGTTGAAATGGCGAAACTTTTTACCGACTGCTTCTTACATAAGCGAATCTCGGGATCGAGGGTGCCGTTCACGAAGCCCGTTGTCAGGAACAACTCTCTAGAAATGTGGAATCTACCGTTGATTTTTCGTTCGTTAGTTACGCCAATCTTCCTCTTAACAGCTTCTTGATTTTCCATGTTGCACGTTTAAGGTCTTCTCGAATAATGATACTCTCCTCTGTCGTGTTCCACGGTTTTTATACTAAATTTCCTAAGTAGCTATCGCGAAATATCTATTGTCCTTGACTGTTCCGTTGTTAGATTGTAGGCGTATTTTTATGTCAAAGTTCTGAAACCAAATATTAAGGAATTCTAACATTCCCAAAATCAGTAATATAAAGAATACAATAAGTAGTTTTTGAGGGTTAACCTCCAAGATCCGACGAATTCTTGACAACCTTTGTGTACTTGCCTCCATAACAGCTGACGAGTAAGTAAATAACACAATAGTAAACTTGACCTATTTATCTATTATGACCCACATTCCAGACCTGTCAATATTTGATTGACGAAATATTTTCCTAACATCTTCAAAGACCTAAGGTCATTGTTGAAGAACCCTCTCCCCTTCTTCGATTATAAGCGTATTTTTAGGTGCGTTTTTCAAACCAGGGATTAAGGAATTCCAGCACTCTCAACCAATAAGATAAATAGCACAATGAGCAGTTTTTAAATCTCCAAGATCCGACGAATTCCTGACAAGCTTTGTGTACCTGACAGTTGAGGAGTAAATAAATTACACAATAGTAAACTTGACCTATTTATCTACTATTCTCAACATTCCTTAATAGAACTGTCACAATTGATTGATTGAAGAAATTCTTTCCTAACATTTTCTCAATGTCATTGTTGAAGAAGTCCCACCTAGTGGAATGTCGTACCAACNTCCCCCACCTAGTGGAATGTCGTACCAACTCTTTTGTTATAATTAATTCCTTTGTTGAATTATAAAATCTATTGCAAATTGTTGTTTTGTTATACGACTATTTGACACCCTGTCAAGCCATCGTACGTCTATCTTATATCACCTATTGTTCACTGTCAAACAATGTTAGACGTGTTTAAACATGTCGGAAATCAGCTGCGATGGCCTTTGCTAGTACCTTGTATTGATAGTCAATATTTCGAAAAATCAACTGTCCTTGACCCCCCTTGAGAGGAGGAAGAGAAGGGGGGGGTAGGAATCTAGTATAAAGAACGTGAGAAAATAACAGTACTTCACAGTCGAACATCAATCGTCAAAACCTCAACATGGACGCTGAGCACTTCGCTGGACACTTGACGAAATGGCCGTAAATAAGCCTTGGAACATAGTCGAAATATACAAGTTTTATTATTTTCTATGCTCTTATTTACACTTAGATCCTGCTAATATACCTTCAACATTACCAGTTTTTATCATAAATGGCGGCTTAAATATTATTCAAACGTTCCTCGATCTAATAGACTATATGAAGAACGTTCCTCGTACCCTGAAACGTGTCAAACACATGACGAATTGGAACATTTATATAATTTAATTCCTACCCCTTTAAAAATTTCTTACTTAGACCGCGTGAAAAGACGGAAGCAAGAAATGAACGGGATAACCATGAATCTTTAAGACCCAGTTTCGATAATTCACAAACTGGCAGGGAGATGGGGAGATTCTAGATAACGCGTGTCAACAAGACGAGACGGAGAACGACCCTTTTGAATATATGTCTCTGAACTTTTCCGATTACGCCCCCAGCGAAAAGAGCTCCATCGTAGATTCGGAGGAGGCGGAGGCGAATGTTATGATCAATGGGGAGGGGGGTGTCCCCCTTCACCTATAGAGATGTACCCTCTTGCGAAATTCTAGAGCAGAGCGAGAGATTTTTTGAACATTTTAATATGTATGGGAGGGAAATAACTCTAAATATAACTGATGATCCTGTGGATAGTATATGTTCTATTACGGAACACGTATTAAGCGAATATAGAGCAACAGATTACGTGCAAATAACTTTACGAAGTCTGGGAATAAACTGTCGTTCGGAACTTGAATTATCCTTTAAAAGACTCGATCAAGTAGACCCTTCTATTCTCTTTGATCAACTAGCCGAGTTACTTTATGACGATGAATCGAACATTTTTTTCAAGGACCTATAAAAATGATATTTAGTATAGTCAGAATACCAGAAGGGTATGGACGTTCTAATCGTCGTCAACTCAAGCCTTTCAGTATTTTTTCAAAGATCGAAGGGGATTCGACGAATACCCAACACTGATAATCTCTGTTTAGCGCGTAGCCTTTGTGTTGCTGTCGCTCATCGTGTCCACATGAACAATAAAACAACACCGAGTTAAAAAACCGTTACGTGAACCATATCACAAACAGGACCCCGTTACACAAGCCAAAAAACAGAGGCTTTAGATCTTTGTCAAAAGGCCGGAGTCTCTGTATCCGAATGCGGTACCCCCGATTCATTCCAGAAATTTAAAGTTTATTTATCCCCCTATTCTATATTTGTTTATAAATTCGAAAACAGAGTTCCAATTCTAATTTTAGGCGAAAACGACCCTACAGATACCAGACCACGCCTCTTTCTACTTAATGAGAATAATCACTATAACGTCATAACAAATTTAAAACCATTGTTTAGTCACGAACACTTTTGCGAGAAGTGCCTCACACCTTACTGGCGTGTTCAATCTCATAAATGCAATGATTTTTGCTTTAAATGTATGCGTCCGACTGTTTGTCATGGACGTGAAAAAACATGCGACTCCTGCCTACGAAAATTCTGGGGTGACGATTGTTATAACAGCCATTTGGTTCCTGTTGGTAACAAAAAAGCCCTTTGCGAGCGGCTTTACCATTGCAAAAGCTGCTTTAAAATAATTGATTTCGTAAAACGTACTACTAGACATAGTTGTGGGGAGATTTTCTGTCATATATGCGGGAAGCATCAACCCAGCGATCATTTATGCTACATTCAAGTGATCAAAGACAAAACAATCAATGTTAACCCTGCTAAAAAACCACGCAATAATTTACCCGAACTAATGTACGTTTTCTTCGACATTGAATGTATACAAACGAAAAGATGCCCAGAAAAGTTGGGAGCGTACGAGCATCAAGCCATCTTATGCGTGAGCATCTCTGTTTGCGTAGACTGCATTGACGAAACGTCCCTCGATTTTAATTGTATTAAATGTTATCAATTTGGGCCTCGCAAACAACGCTTCACAGGTGGCAAACCTATTGGTTCGTTCCTCGATTACTTGATTAGCTTATTCGACGTGAAGAAAGTCATCGTGGTGTCTCATTTTGGTAGTAACTATGACAACCAACTATTAATTAGAGAAATAATTAATCGTGACGAGAAATTTGTACCCGAATCATTGAAAATTAACGGAACTCGGATTTTAGAAATGAAACTATCAAATATATTATTCCTTGATTCATATAATTTCATCCCAGTCGCTTTATCCAAATTTCCCGCTACTTTCGGTCTCCCTAATGCCGCTAAAGGGTATTTTCCTCATTTCCTTTTCAACGTAGTGGACCACGAGTTCATTATTGACAGACAGGAAGAGACTAACTACGTATTGGAGGATACTCTACCACCGACAGAAGCTTACGGGTGTCAGTATTTCACCAGGAAAAACTTGGACACTTTCTTAAAATGGCACACTTCAGAAGTCCGTAAGGGTAAAGGCTTTAATTTTTTAAAGGAGCTTTATCATTATTGCGAAAATGACACTCTACTCTTATTTTTGGGGTGTTTAACCTTTCGGTCCCTCCTACTTAAAGTTACTAGCGTAGACCCATTTAATTGCGGCTCAGTTACCCTTCCAGGCGTTTGTTCCTATGTCTATCGTAAAAATTATCTCAAATCCAACACCATTAGCATCATCCCATCAAACTACTACAGACTTGGCGAAAATCAATCTTTCGGCGCTATTGAATGGCTAGAATGGACGTCTCACGAGAGAAACATTCTTATTCAATCCTCTTTTAGAGGTAGGGAGGTTAAAATCCAAACCCTAAAGGTAGATGGTTATTGCCCCACAAACAAAGAAGTGTTCGAATTCATGGGATGCTACTATCATGGCTGTAAAGTTCACTTCCCTATAAACAGAAACATGATTTTACATGGCGACCCCACTCAAACATTAAATACGAGGTACACAAAAACCGAGAAAAAAATTTGTAAACTAGAAGCCCTCCACTACAAAGTGAATGTCAAATGGGAATGCGAGTGGCTGCAGGACAAAACAAATAACACCGAAATAAATGATTTTTTAAAACGCAACGACATTCGTATTAAAACAGCCAAAAGATTGAACCCACGTGATGCTTTCTTTGGAGGTCGTTGTAGCGCTAACAAACTGTACCATAAAACAGCTGGTACAGAAAAAATGCACTACGTTGATTTTACCAGTTCGTGAACAAAACGGGTAAAATTCCTATTGAACATCCTCAAATTATTTTAGACAATTTCCCCGACATATTTTCTTTTGATGGCCTTCTCAAATGTGACATACTTCCGGCTCAAAATCTCATACATCCGGTTTTACCCGCTCGGATAAATGGTAAGCTCACCTTTCCCCTATGTTACACCTGTTGTAAAACTCAATTTCAAGGTGACTGTTCACACACACCTGATCAGAGAGAGCTGCGGGGTACCTGGGTTACCGACGAGTTGAGATACGCCGTAGAGCGAGGATACAAAATCACGCGCATGTACGAAGCCTGGTCCTACAAAATAACGCAATACAACACAGAGACTAAACAAGGCGGTCTTTTTAAAGACTACGTAAACGCTTTTTTAGAGTACAAAACTCTGGCTAGCGGTTTCCCTGCCGATTGTATCACCCAGGAGGACAAAGAAAACTATGTCAGGAACTACAAAGAAGTTGAGGGGATAGATCTAGATATAGATAAAATCGAAAAGAACGAAGGGTTGAGATGCCTCAGTAAGCTTATGCTTAACTCTTTTTGGGGGAAATTTGGACAGAAAACTAGACTCGCCTCAACAGACATCATAAAAGACGCCAAGACTCTATACGAATTGATCCTCAACCCCGATAAAGAAGTAAAAAGTCTCATGACTTTAAATGACAACACCATCTTAGTTAAATCAGAAGACATTGTCGAGAATGAGATAGCTCATAAACACACTAATGTCGTCATAGCCTGTTATACCACAACTATGGCACGCCTTCATCTTTTAAAACATCTCGAGATGGTAGGTGACCTCTGTTTTTATATGGATACCGATAGCCTGATCTACCTCTCACCAGATGGCGTCCCTATACTCCCCACGGGTGATTATCTTGGCGAATTAAAAAATGAACTAGAATCCTACGGTAAAGACGCATATATTTGTGAATTCGGAAGTGCTGGGGCTAAAAACTATTCCATGAACATTTACGATCCCGCAACAGAAAAAATTACCAATATAATTAAAGTTAAGGGATTCTACTTAAATTCATCAACCGAGAATCATGTAAACTTTGACATTATGAAAAAATTATTAGGCGTAAACAACCAGGGGAAACCTGAAATGAATTCTATCCAAGTACCCATTGGCCCCCAAATACGTCGCCTGCCCAATCATACCCTCATTACAATAGATCAAACAAAAATATATCAAGTAGTCGTCGACAAAGTCAGAGTTTTCCCCGATTATACTACCACACCATATGGTTATCAAACCAATTGAATTTAAAAAAAATTGATTTGTGTGTATATAATTTTTGTATTTTAATTAATATGTTTAATTAATATTAATTGTTATTAGCTTTATTACACTCAGAATAAAATTTACCATTACTGTGAAATAATTTCTTATTTTATGAAAAAATATCTTTAAATAATCTCCCCACCAAAAAAAGACGAGAGCGTAAAAAAAACACGGCTCCTCCGACTTAACCGTGGCCGCCATCTTGTACGCCATACTGGCTGCATACTCTCTAAGGTTCGTGCATAGAGTAAGATAAAATATTAAGTCCCGCCTCCGTTTCCAACTCCCCCCCTCTCGGACGCCTCTTATGCCTTCTTACATAAATCACTTCTTGGTATCACTAGCTAGCCCTGTAGGCGGCAGGAAATCGATTCCCCATCCCACAAAGGAAACATAACATTAAAGGGAGGGTGAAGAGGAAAATCAAGTGATTGTTTTTATCGATTCTTCTACTAATTATTAGATCATTCTGTATAGTGAAACATCCAGGAAATACCAACTCCGAATGATTTTAAAATTCAAATTAAATTAAAATTTTATGGATAATTTGAAATAAGCCCCTCCGACCAATCGCGTAACGCCCTGACTTTTTGTTAAAAAGATTATATTGGCACGCTCTATGTCTCGAGCCACAATTGTCACATTGCGCGCAGTTTTTATCAAATCTCGCAATAAATTTCATTCTACATGGAGCGTGCCTCGAGAATTTTGTTTACAAGAAGACAGGGCGTTATGCGATTGGTCGGAGGGGCTTATTTCAAATTATCCTAAAATCTGAACCTAATTTGAATTTTAAAACCACTCGGGGCTGGTATTTATGGAATGTTTCACTAGCATGCAGACTAGTCTTATAATTAGTAGAAGAATCGATAAAAATCACTTGATTTTCCACTTCACCCTCCCTTTAAGAGGAAATTCAGTTCTCTTTCCATTCAAAATCTCGTCCAGCGTGGGAAATAAGGCGTTGGCACAGGTCAAATGACCAGTTTAAAAATTGCCTGGTCCAGTTTTAAAAATCTTATCGGAGGGGGGTCTTTGGACCACGGAACACGGAACCACTAAGAAAATTCAAGGGTAACCAGAGTCCAGACACTAACTCAAATATTTTAATTATCCACTTCAATAGTTTAGCAGCAGACAACGTGCCCTGGTCCATGTTCATGGGCCAGTTTATTTATTGCATGCCTGGTCGCTGGCCAAATGTCCAGTTCAAAAAAATCCTTATTTCCCACCCTGATCTCGTCCCCTAAAATTAGATTAACCCGTGTGATTGCAAACAGTCTGGGAAATGAGAATATTTTTAATGTAGTCCTTGAGACCAGTGACCCCCTTACTCCCTTATTGTCCGAAATAATAAACTGGTGTCTGGACTGGCCCCAGTCTTTGTTCTCCTATAGATTTCAATTACTTAACTGGTCCCGAGGACCGGTAACCCCCACTTCTTGAATTAAAAAAAATAAAAACTAGTCCAACCAATTAATAAACTGGTTTTGGACCAGAGGAAGCGTGCTATTTCCCAGACTGGTCCTCGGGACCAGTGACCCCCCCCCTTCCCCTATTACAAAGCCTGAAATAATAAACTAGTCTCCGGACTGGTCCCCGCCTTTGTTCTCCAATACATAGTTTATAGGCATGCAGGATTCCTACCATTAACACAAGGTGATCAAGCGACTTAGAGTGTCTGCTATTTTACGCTCTAAGTTGCCTGGTCTCCTTGTGCAAATGGTATGAATCCTCCTTGCGTGTAAACTATGTATAGATTTGCAATTAATAAACTGGTCCCGATTACCAGTAACCCCCACTTCTTGAATTTAAAAACTAGTCCAAGCAATTAATAAACTGGTTTTGGACCAGAAGAAGCGTGCTATTTCCCAGACCATAACTTTATCATGCCTCTAAGTACACAAATATGGGTTACAACTGGGCATCTTCCGCAGGCTACTGTGACGTCAGAACTCGTATAGCGCTGAGATCCGTAGAGAGAAAATTTTGAAATTCCTGTCGCGGTGTAGCCACCAAGCGGTCGAGACGATTACTAAATGGGTCATGTGAAAAAAAATCATGCAATGGAATAAAGGAGATTTTTACGTTTCATATAGGCAGGCATTGGAAGGGGGAATGAATTTTTACTTAAGCAACCCCAAATCCCTCTCTCTCTCTCTCTCTCTCTCTCTCTCTCTCTCTCTCTCTCTCTCTCTCTCTCTCTCTCTCTCGTGAGATAGAGGCGGTTTCAGTCCTGAAACATTCTAAAAGCGATAAAAGAAACGCTAGGCTAGTCAGTACATACTTGTATTGAAGTTGAGGTGATAAATGATACGGAGAGAGTATATGGTTTCATTAAAGGGAGCCAGACAAACACTATTGCCATAGGAGTAGCAGCCATATCTCTACTTAGAGACATGATAAACTTATGCCCAGACTGATTCCCAAACGTTTCTTACTCCTATAGAGAAAATGCTAATGTCGTTGAAAGTTCCAGTTGAACCCTGGTTATACGTGGTGTTTTTCGCCGAGAGAAATCTGTAGCAGGAATGCATAAATTCTACTGTTGGTATTCTTATTTTAAATAGCATCTTGTTGTGTGGTGGTTTGTCATAAGTTACTGGTTGTAAAATCGTCATTAAATCCTGAAAATATATTTAATTTAATGCCCTATAAGCTCGTGATATGAATTTTCGAAGCTAAACGGAGGGTGAAGTGGAAAATCAAGTGATTTTTTATCGATTCTTTTACTAATTATAAGACCATTCTACATAGTGAAATATCCAGGAAATATCTCCGAATAATTTTAAAATTCGAATTAGGTAGAGATTTTATGGATAATTTTAAATAAGGAACTCCGACCAATCGCGTAACGCCCTGCATTCTTGTTAACGAAATTCTCATGGAACCATGAACCTTCAATCTAGAAGGATCATAAACTAGGTTTTATTTCTGCTTACAACGTCTGTGCGCAGTTGCCCGCCAATTTCGCAGGGTTAGCGCACCCCTGGGTACAAAACCTATGTTTCTACATTTGGATTTCTTTGAATCACTTCCACAATTGCCAAAAGCGCAAATCTTTATTTTTCCTAATTTTATTTACTTTATTAAACTCTTGCATATAAAATGGATGCAAAAAAACTAACAATAGTCCCATGGCTTAGCGAACCGAGACCAAGCGGCGGCCATTTTAATTGTTTACAATTTTACATTGTACCGTCTTTCTCCGAGACCTTGCCGTTTGCTAGCTTTTTTCCTCTTTATTATTTTGGGACACTTAAATGGCGCAAATGGGCCATAAGAATTTTGCGGAATTGGGACCCTCGTTGTTAACAGGATCAAGACATGGCGTTATGCGATTGGTCGGAGGTCCTTATTTCAAAATATCCATAAAATCTCAACCTAATTTGAATTTTAAAATCACTCGGAGATATTTCCTGGATGTTTCACTATGCAGAATGGTCTTATAATTAGTAGAAGAATCGATAAAAAATTACTTGCATGATGTTCCTCTTCACCCTCTCTTTAATCATATCCCACTCGATCCGCGCTCACGAGCAGCTTGCGTCGTGATGCGCGTGGGCTATGTTTTAATCATGCAAGAGATTCTAGATATTTTGTTTTCAAAATAATTTAAAGCAAAAGTGGATGAGAGGAAAAGTATGAAAATGGCCAAAAGTCGCGAGTCATCAGAGTATCGCCGTGGTTGAGCGTTTTATTGGGCCTGTTCACTCCCTTAAAATAGGTCTTGTGTTAATTCGCGGTTACGCTGTTACCGTCATCTGCTATTGCGTATGCTAGAACTTCCTGGATTTGTGTTTGTAGTCAGGACAGAGTAGCTGGTAATGTTTTAAAAGGTATTTGAAGGTATAATATGGATTTAAGTAATGTTATCGAAGCAATAGAAGAGCACATAAAACTAGATACGTTTAAAACAAATCTCAGTAATTTAGCTATAGCGCGAGCAGCTTGCGTCGTGATGCGCGTGATCGAGTGGGCTATGGTTAAACCAAGGAGCATAAATGTCTGAACTACTTTCAGTCAGGGCCGGAAATAAGAAAAATTTGTTATAGGACATTTGTCCAGTGACCCCCTGTTTGACTGGAAAATTTATAGGACATTGTCCACTGGAGTGTGCAAAAATGGTGTCGCTTCTCCATAGTTAAGGTATCAAAACTTGGGAAAATTTATAGGTCAAAATGTCCAGTGACCCCCCTTAGTTTTTAAAAAAATTATGGGACATTTTAAAATTTTATTGGACAATGTCCAGTGTCCTGTGCTTATTTCCGGCCCTGCTTTCAGTCGCGAGTTTGCAAGTCCATCAGTCACTAGTAAACTAAATAGTTATTGGCGAAACTTTGATGTCCGCGTTTTTTAACACAGGCTCTGGCCATTGTCATACTTTCCCTCTCATCCACATTTGTTTAAAGCAATGAACTATACGAAGCCTATGTGTCATTAGCATACCTCATATTTATGTATATATTTAAGACGTCTGTTGTTTTCGAAAATGTAATAAGTCATTCTGCCTAATGAATCGTAAGGTAGCAACCATAACGGCTAGAAAATTCAATGAAATATTATACAACTAGTAGAAAAGCCCGTTGCAGCTAATTCAACGGTCGCTAATGTAATATTTCGGTTGTTTTCACGCTTGGTTAATCAAGAAGCGATATCTAGCTTACTAGGGAGAAGGTATAAGATGCCTAAGTATTCGCACGCCATAGTCCCAGTCCCCCTTTCAAAATACAAGGGGGGGGGGCGCCAGTCGGAAAATACGTAATTTTCGTCATTCGCGTCGCGTTGACGTGAGTTTTCAAGAACCAATGAGATGCTGGTTGTAATTTAGAGGCGGGGATTAACTCCAGACCTACGTTTGGACTTGAGATAAAGCTATAAATGTGGCGAATTTATACCTTCTCCCTAATAAACTAGATATCGCTTCTTGGTTAATATTTTATAGATGTTCTCTGCTCCCATGCCTGGTGGCAAGAAGATGGTAACCTGACTCCCCAGTTGAACCTGGGCCCAACCTAAACACTTGCCTTAACACGAAAATGCAACAAATTTCTTATCATGTTTAAGTAGGAATGGTGTTTAGGTTTGCAACACCGTGTGTTTAGGTTTGCAACACCGTATGATTAGTTTCACAATGTGTCGATCGCTTGTCATATCTAGTATTCAAACATGTCTAAGGTAGTGAATGTCATGTTATAAAGGCAACCAATGTACTAAATATTTGTGAAATTGGTTGAAACGCGAGGAATTTGTTGCATAGAGAAGATTTTTTACATTTCCGGGCGCCATTTATTAAGATGGCGACGGATTAGAAAAATCTTTCTTAGTACGCGCCTACTACTTATGAGTAACGTTCCTGCAAATTTTCATCCTTCTAGGGCAAGCGGTTTGGGCTGGGCGTTGATTATCAGTCAGTCAAGACTTTGATTTATATAGGCTACGTTCAGTAACTGGAAATCGGAAAAAGCCGTTACCGCTACCGATGTGTATTTTTCCGAACGCTACGTCAGAGTGACGTCAGACGTTACTGAACGATTTTTTTCTCTCTCTGTTGCGTTTGATGATACTTTCCATGATGGCGTCTGCTAGAGATTTTGGATTGAGGAGAAAACTGTTATTTTTGTTATTAAATGAAGTATCTATGATGATGAAACGGAATTAACCTTAATAGCAGTTGAATCGAAAAGATCTAAAAAAGAAAAATGTGTTATTGTTTCGCTAGTGGCTTTGGACTGGATTGTTCGCCATGTTAAACTTCAATTAATGACGTCATAAATCCGATTCGCATCGAAAAAACCTGCTCTCCCAGCCGCTGCGATCGGTGTCCCATCGATGCGTAGCGTGACGTAGAAACCGGAAGTGCAAAAAACCGTACAGTAAAAAAATCGGTCTCCGATGCGCGCAGCGCTGCGTACGCTAGCAGTTACTGAACGTAGCCATAGATTACCAAAATTGTATAGATATAAAATCAAAAAGTACACTACATTAACAATTCCCTGCCTTTGGCTGTAGAAGACATATAAACTGAGAAGCAAACTACCCTCCGCTCAACCGCCCACAAGAACTAACCAATGAGGGAAGAGTTTCTTGACGTCATATGTTTATACAGAAGTGAGATGAGACTAGAAGTGAAGGGCTTTAGTATTGGTAATAGATTCTGGCACTAGTGTACAAATTTGAGTATTTTATGCCGCTTCCATCGCGCCTACACTAGAGAGAGAAAATTTGGTCGAGTTCCAAAAAAAAATTCCTACCCCCTTCCCCTCAACCTAAAGCGGCGGAACACGGACGCGGGTGCTTGAATCTAGTTCGGCCGGCTACCACCGCGAGCGTCTCACGTTTTGGAGGGGAGATTCTGAAACCGCCACCAGAAGAATATTCACTTTCGCCAAGTGAAGAATTTGGTTACCTCGATACTTCTAGTTTCATCTCACTTCTGGTTTATAGAAAGTAGTACGTGATGCTGGCGATCCAAACGTTAATTTTTGGTACTAGATCTAGCATCTGCTACTTTATGAGTCTACTCACGGCTTGGGAAGGTAATCATACGCATAGGGGGGTCGACACTATTCTGGGATAAAGGAGGCGGGGCTTCTCATATTATACGGCGCCAGCAAGTTTCAACGAAGTGTACTTTTTGTTTTTATATCTATATACTTTTGATATTACGGATCATGCTTTTGGGGAAAACATATTCTAGAGGGCCGGTAGGCCCTTCTAGATAAGATCCCACACCCTCGCGTAATGTTAAATGAAAATTCACAGATTTTCGCCGATTTTCCCATTGGAATAACATGGGGTTTTTGGTGCTCCTGTACATCGAATCATTTAAAATCTAAAGCGAAGTTACGTTTCGGAATACTTTCAAATTAACAAGTAACTATTCAAGGTGTGCCTTTTCCAAGTTTCATCAAAATTAATTAAGTCTAAGTACGTTAATTTAATTAAAAATGTAAGTACCTCAAAAGATTATTCTACAGCAGACGACGCTAATTTGCCATTTCACCGCCTTGAAACTTTAACTTGATATTTTTCAATAAATATAACACTATATTTATTAAAAACTTCTCTGGCGGGTCTAATTTTCGTTTAATTATGTGTCTCGGTTGAAATTCTATACTTAAGATACATTTTTAATTTATATTTTAGATGTTAGTTTCGACCAAGGCTTAAGTTGCCTTACTTAGGCCATGGATTTATAATAGAAGCTTACGCTTCATGGATATTTCACTGTAGCCTTCAGTAAGGCATTTTGATTTTATAGGGACCATCCATAAACTACGTCACGCGAAAAAAAGCATTTTCTGACCCCCCCGTCCCCACAGATCACGCTTCGTCTGTTTAGACGCAGCTTCTTTCAATTTATAAACTTCAATAAATGACTATATTTAGTAAAACAAACTATTTATTTTGTACATTCAAATTTGGTAAACCATTTTTGCCGATATAGGAGATCCTCTCTCTTTCGCGTACAAAATCATTCTACCTTCAGGTTACAATATTTTAAGAATTCAAACGAAAAGCCATAAAACCCATCACCTTTCCCCTTTATGAGTCATATCAAAACAATTTTTATACCGTCCAAAAAAAGTATAACCGACTCAGAGTCGCCATCTAGGCCACTTTACAACAGCTCCCCACCATGAACTTAATCTAATTATAGTTCATTCTCATTTCAATGTTCAATTTCCAAGGGGCACACTTGATTTATCGGTCTTTTTACTGTACCTCCTTTTGCTAATTTCAATTCGCAAGATCTAACGTGCCCGTCTCGTCCTGCAGTGACTGATTCTACTCGTGCTAGTTTCCACTTAGTTCGCGGGGTATTTTCGTCATCCAAAAGTACCACGTCACCTTTCGTTATGGAATGTCCATTTTCTTGAGATTTTAGTTTATGTACAGATTGTAATTGAAGGATATATTCCTTCTTCCACCTAGTCCAGAAACGATCCGTTAATCTCTGTTGATAGGCCAGTCTTTTCTTTAATTCGTCTGGTTTTGGAATTGTGTTGTTGGGAAAACTAGCCCGGAATGGTGGGATGCTGGTCAATCTTCCTCCAATTAGAAAATGACTTGGTGTCAATGGAGACGGGTCATTCGGATCAGAATATGTATACGTAAGTGGCCGAGAATTTATCACTGCTTCTATTTCCGTAAGAACGGTTGACAATTCTTCAAAGTTCAAAAGAGCTCTTCCGACAATTTTCCTTAAAGGGACTTTTACAGAGGAAACTAGTCTTTCGTAAAAGCCTCCCCACCATGGCCCGCGTTCTACGATATATTTCCATGTGATACGGAAATTAGCAAAAAATGCCTTCACCTTTTCACTAGTCATGGCCTTCCAAATCGAAACTAACTCCTTTTCAGCACGCTTAAAGGTTTTAGCATTGTCCGAATAAATAATACTCGGTACGCCTCTTCTGGAAATGAACCTCTTAAAGGCCAACAGGAAATACTCTGATGTTTGGTTTGAAATGAGCTCTAGATGTACCGCTCTCGTATTGGCGCATGTAATTAAGAGAATATAACTCTTTCTTGTCACCTTCCAGTCCTTAATGTACACTGGACCTGCATAATCCAAACCGATAATTTCAAAAGCTTTTGAGTCCGTTAACCGATCCCTCGGCATAGGCGCTGTTTTAGGTACGCAGTGTTTAAGTTTCCATCGGCGACAGATATAACATCTGTTCACACAATTTTTCGCAAGTTGTCTTCCCTTTTGTATCCAAAACTTCTCACGGACCTGGATAAGTGTATCTGAAGTGCCTGAGTGACATACTACTTGATGTGCGAATTTCGTTTGGAGTTCCGAATAACAATGCTTGTAGGGTAAAATTATTGGATGCTTGACTGAGTAACTAAACTGAGATTTCTGGAGACGTCCGCCTACTCGCATTATACCCTTTTCATCGATGAAGGGATCGAGCTCAGAAATGAACGAGTTCTTGATAGGCGCCCCATTCTTCAGTTGGTTTAGTTCTTCCGAGAAAATTTCTTCTTGTACAACTCTGTTCCAATAATTTTCAGCCTTTTCTAATTCTTCCGCAGATAAAGGGCCTTCAATTTTATTGTCCCTATGTTTAAGGTTGTAAATAAAACGTTGTGACCACGCCGTTACTTTTAAGATCTTTCTTATGTCACTATAATTTTCCAAGGTGAAGATTGCGTTAAGTTGACGATTTTGTTCGATGCTTGTCAAGGCGGAAATTACCTTAGCCTTGTTTCTCGTTTCAACTTCAACCTCTTCCGTAATTTCTTTAACCTTAGTAAGGTTAGTTTGCGGCCACTCATCTTCTCTTAATAGCAACCAAGAAGGACCTTTCCACCAAGGTCTTGCAATTGCTAATTCTCTTAGTTGCAGGCCTCTTGTGAGAAAATCCGCGGGGTTTTCAATTCCCCGGCAATGATGCCACGATTGTGGTTCCGATAGTCTTTGGATTTCACTGACTCGGTTGGCCACAAATGGTTTCCAATCTCGTGGATTGCCTTTAATCCAAAAATACGTTACTGTAGAATCTGTCCATACGTTTGACTTATTTATCAAGAGTATTTTTCCAAGCCTTTCAGCTAATCTTGCTCCGGTTAAAGCTCCTAGGAGTTCCAATCTTGGTAGCGTAATTCTTTTTATGGGAGTTACCCTAGCCTTGGACGATACGAATGCAGTTTCGAATAGCCCATCTTCAAATTTGAATCTTATGTACGCTACACATCCGTAGGCAGTTTCGCTAGCGTCACAAAATACGTGAAG
Organism: Phalangium opilio; assembly: GCA_019434445.1. NCBI lineage: Eukaryota > Metazoa > Arthropoda > Arachnida > Opiliones > Phalangiidae > Phalangium > Phalangium opilio. The sequence continues at coordinate 355,215 of JAEQBA010002633.1, forward strand.
CTGACTTTCTTTCACTCTTTGTTCGCCTGCCAGTTTATAGTAATACCTTGATACTTGAATGTCTTCTAACTCCTTCAACTGTGAGCTCCAGTTGTTCCACTGTGAGCTGATATGGGCGGGTAATTCCTCGTCCCATCCAACTCCTTCCCTCCATAGACATTGAAATAAAGTCTTGATTGTTATCGTAAATGGAGTGACAAATCCAATAGGGTCAAAGATGCGTGAGGCTGCACTCAAAACACTCCGCTTTGTATTGACGAAATTTTGTAGCATCTTTAGAAGTCCCGTGACTTCAAATGAAAAACAATCTGTTCTAGGACTCCAAGTTAATCCAAGAACCTTGTTGTTTTCTGGATTTTGAAATATCGTTTTTTCTTCCTTTGGTTGTGGTTCGATCAACTGATTTAGATGGACTCTTAATGCTGGTGAATTAGTTTGAAATTTACGTAACGACATTCCCGCGTCTTTTAAAATCTCTGTGGTTTCTGAGACGATCATCTTCGCCTCTTCGTCGTCTTTACCTCCTGTAATTAGGTCATCGACGTATATTTCTTCTCTGATTTTCTTGCAGCTCTCTGGATAAGTTTCTTCGAGTTTTTTCGCGTGGAATCGAATAGTTGCGTTTAAGAGAAACGGACTGCAAGTTAATCCAAATAAGACGCGAGTGAACCTCCATAATTTTATGTCTGTAAATTCAAGTCCATCGATCCACAAAAATCGGACGAAATCCCTTTCTTCTTGGGCTATGGAGATTTGTAAGAAGGCTTGTTTGATGTCTGCCGTAACCGCAATCTTGTTCTTCCGGAAGTTGATTAAAATGTTATATAAGTCAGGATTCAGATTAGGTCCTGACTCTAAACAGTCATTTAAGGATGGGTGATCCTTTTCGTGAGCTGAACCGTCAAAGACAATACGAATTTTTGACGTAGCCCTTTCTTCTTTAATTACCGGATGATGGGGTAAATAAAAGACATCTTTCCTTCTCCTTTCAATTTCTGACTCCACAATCTCTTCAATAATTCCTTCTTGCGCATATTCCTTGAAGATACGATGGTAGTCTTCAAGCAATGAAGGATTCGAATTTAAGCGCTTTAGTAATCCCTTTAGACGCTTCTTTGCTAGATCGTAATTGTTGGATAGGTCCCGTCTTTCTTCCTTCCAAGGGAATTCAACTTCGTACCTTCCGCCTTTCATAGTAACTTTATTCTCGAATTTCCGTACCAAGTCTTCTGAAGCGAAATTCTCCATCTCGTTTTCTCTAATGCCAATGCTTTCAAGTTCCCAGAACCTTCGTAATTCTTTTCCAACTACTTCAATTTCTTCAGTGGTCACAAGGTTAACGGAGACTGAAGTTTTTTGTGAACTTGTTACTAATGCTGAACTGGTTTCTGGACCATGAACCACCCAGCCAAATTTGCTTTCTAGTGCCATGAGATTGGCATCGATTCTTCGGTGATGACCAGTAAGGGCTTGCCAGTAATAATCGGCACCAATTAAAATTCCCAATGGTTGTTCACCCTGTAAGTCTGTTCTTGGTTGGTCTCCAAGATTCAGTCCCATAGACTTCATTTTCTCTCTAACCTTCCTTCCAGGAACTTGTAGATTAGCCATACTGATAATTGGAATTTCCAAAGCCTTGATTTCCAAGAACTGGTCATCAAACAAACTCTTCAGTGTGACTTTGACTCTTCTACAGTTTAATAATTGTGAAGGTCCTCCTCCAAAGGCATGTACGTCTAACGTTTCTTCCGTGTCAGAGACGAATCCTAGCTTTTCTGACAAGTCCTTTAGTACGTACGTCCTCTGTGATCCACTGTCTAGTAGACATCTGATATTTTCTAAATCCGAATTTCCAATTGCCTGAACGGTTACTGTTTGCAGTAAGATCGATTCGGACTCCGGTTCTGTTAGTGCTGCAGAAGTTACAGTGGTTTCCTGAGATGACTTCTTGTCTTCCTTTTCTTCCTGTTGTTCTGACGTTCCTTCAGTTGTAATGTCAGATTCATCACACAGAGTTGTGTGATGACGTCCACTGCATACCTTGCATTCTATTTTCACCCTGCAACGTTTTGCGAGATGTCTTCCGGTGACGCAAATATAGCATCGCCCTTGCTTCTTAAGGAGTTCCTTTTTCTTTGAAGGGACCAATACTTTACACGTTTCGTAAGTATGATTCGTTAGGCGACAAAATAAGCATCTTGCTGAACTGGATGACGACGTAAGGATAGTTGACTGTACTGAATTGGTTCTATAAAAACTATCCGCCTTCTTCTTAGGTGTGGGTTTTTGCGTTGTATTTCCGTCTTTCGAACTCATTACGTAAATACTCGCTCTTTCTCTTGATTCCACCTCGTTCCTCAACACGGATAATAACTCTTTAATGTCCCACGGCCTATCGCTGTTTCGGTTCCTACTGTACTGCAAGGTAATTTCCATTGGAATCAATTTCAAAATTAAGGGACAGAGAACGGGTCCATATTCATTGAAATTAGATCCAATTAATTCCAGCGCTGTTATTTCTCCTTCGCAAGTATCGTAGAGTTTACGTAGGGCTTTTATATCAGAATCCTTTCTCACAGGTGTGAGTTCATAAAGGTTTTGAATGTGATTATGAATGAGTGCATCCTTTCTTCCAAATCGATTTTTAAGTCGCGTAATTGCAACATCGTAATTTGCATCATTCACTTCTAACCTTCCAATGTGATTAAAAGCCGTTCCTTCAAATAAGACCGTAGATAAATAAGCTTCTGAACATTAGAGAGCGTATTATTATTATGTATGGAGACTTCATATCTTCCCCAAAATTCTGTCCATTTTGAAACATCCTTTGATTCCCCATCAAAACTATAAACCTTTATTTCGGGAAGTTTCATTCCGTACCATGTTGTGTTGGTGGTTGGGGTGGTTGGTGTCCAACGCTGCTTGTCATAGCTTGTCCCATACTGGTTACCCCCTCGTATAGAGGGGAGGGGGAAAAGGCGCTGTAGTAGTACTTGGAGCTCCAAAAAACCCACCAATATTGCCTCCGCTGGGGTAAGGTAGGGCTGTGTTCGCACTTCCTTGACTTCTCTGAGTGCTCCATTGTGAAAGAGGGGAGTTGAAGCGGGGATAGCTTCCAATATTCGATGCCCCGATCGTAAATGGAGAAGGGGTGGTAATAGCCGATGTTGTCGTGTTTGGAATTCCAAAACCGGTCCCGCCAAGGTGAGAGACAGTGCTGCCTGGTTGAACTGCGTTCGCACTCCCTGGCTTGCCTGAAGTCCCAATTGTGAAAGAGGGGAGATAAAGCTAGGAAGGTATCCACTACCTATAGTTGTAGGTTGTAATGGCGCGCTCGTCGTAAAGGGTGTAGTTGTTATGCCGCTTGTAAAACCCGAACCGATTGAAAAAGGTTGTGTAATGTTCAAATTAGGCGATTGGGTTTGTGTTACATTCTGACTCGAAGCGGAATTAGCGTTTGACTTAAGAAGCGTTTCCTTTTTCTATCATTTCTAGAGCATTCTTATTTTATCTCTAGCCTTCCTAATGTTATTAGAATAAGTATCCGATGTTATCAGATCATCCTCAAAACTGTAAGTCATTGATCTGCATCGCAAGTTCATCATCAAGTTCAGAAAGTCGGAATTCCTTACTTTGTAATTCGCTGAGGTTGTCCTTCAATTCTTCCTCGTCAAGTACAGTTTTCTTAAGGTTGTGCTCAATCTTCTTGATTAATTTCGTAGTTAATCCTCTAGTAGTTACTCGTTTTTGTTTAAGCACATCAGTTTTAGTAAACTGTCCGTAGTATTTGATCCTGTTGGAGTATCCATTTTGTTCTTTCGTATAGTCACGTAGCCTAGTTGCCGCGTAGTCCTTCCGCGTGGAATTCCACTAATTCTATTCTAATTATTAATTATCCCCTGTCCGGGTTTCGGCACCATTGTTTAGACGCAGCTTCTTTCAATTTATAAACTTCATAATAAATGACTATATTTAGTAAAACAAACTATTTATTTTGTACATTCAAATTTGGTAAACCATTTTTTGCCGATATAGGAGATCCTCTCTCTTTCGCGTACAAAATCATTCTACCTTCAGGTTACAATATTTTAAGAATTCAAACGAAAAGCCATAAAACCCATCACCTTTCCCCTTTATGAGTCATATCAAAACAATTTTTATACCGTCCAAAAAAAGTATAACCGACTCAGAGTCGCCATCTAGGCCACTTTACACCATCGTCACGCTTTCTCAGGACCCCTCCCTAAAAACCACGTCACATTCTTTAACCCCCCCCTTCGCACTATGATTTGTCTTAATTTTCAAATTTAATTGATTATTTCTTGAGTGATATGCCGCCCCCCAGAAATATTTTGCTCGGCTGAAAAAATTCTCTTCCGTTTTAAGGTTTTCCCTCTGATGACCTTTAGAATTTAATGTCTGGATGTGCTTTTTATAAGCTTCAAAAAAGTTCCATAAAGCTTAGTTAAAGGGGCACACTTTTTAGGTTTCGACACTGTCACCGAAAACAGACTAATCGAGCTTGAGATTTAGAAAATTGGCCAAAGAATCGAAACCATTTCAATCGGCAGGGGAATTTGGCTCATCCTCAAAAATAATAGGGGCGAAATAAACAGAGACATAAGAGTGCTTACGCTGTTTATTTTAAATGCGCTATTTAAATTGGCTATATAAAGGTGTAAACAGTAGATAATTGCTTAAATTTCTACTATTTAAGCTATGATGGAATAACAATTTTGGTAAATTATTGTAACGGTGGACTTTGGAATGTTGTGTTTCTTCTTCTATAACATAAGAGAGCCAATCGGCCTCTACTGACTTCGTAACAAAATCAATGCTAAATGTGGACGTCACGCATCGAAGAACCCCTCCCTCCCCTTGTCACGGACAGAACCGTCACAAATTTAGAAACCCCCTCCCCCCCATAAGAGTGTGACAAAGTAGTTTATGGACGGTCCCTAAACACATTTATGTCATAAAAATTCGCGCGGGTGGGGACTTGGGGGCTGATGACGTAGAAATTGAGGCAAACTTTTTTCTTTCGGCGCGCGTGCGCGCGCGCTTTCTAAAAATAATTTCGCGCGCGCCATTAAAAAATTAGAACTGGATCACGTGAAAAACTTCAACCCCCCTCTGAATTTGCCTTAAATTCTACGTCACAAACGCGCGTTGCCAGGCTGGTACTATTTCAGACGAGGAATAAATGTTGTGCGCGTTTAAAGGTGAGTGAAATATCAAGGAAGCGTAAGCTTCTATTATAAATCATGCTTAGGCAGACTATTGAGTGAGTCTATGCAATGGGTGATAGTAAAAGCTTGAAGGATAGATGG
>JAEQBA010002633.1:362252-487318 GCA_019434445.1 Phalangium opilio
ATCGGTACCGGTCATCCCTAATTTTTACCATTAGCTCTATGGGCAGTTTCGTACTTCCCCCGGTTTAATACTTTGTTTTTAAGTAATCCATTTGGTCCAATCACTCTGTTGAAAATGTGCTTGCCAACGTGCGAGTCAACAGCGCCCAACGGGTCGTCCAGTAGATAATATCATCATTGTGATAAATTGCTCTCGCGACGCTTACCCTTTGCTTTTGTCCGCCACTCAAGTTGATGCCCTTTTGAAACACGAGTGAATAACGGTAAAATAATTGCATTGATCGAAACATACTCTTTCTCCGATCTCCGTGTCATCGTGAGCGGGGAGAGCCTTGATATCAATTTCTAAAGCGCAGCTCTCAATGACTTTCTTGTATTTGTCGTCGTCGAAATCGTCAATGAACAAGACATTTTTTCGAAGAGAAGTGTTTTCGATCCACGGCTGCTGAGTGACGTACCCAACTTTACCGTTTATTTTCACTTGTCCATCAATTTTATCGATATTGCTAACCAACGCGGATAAGAGGGAAGACTTCCCAGAGCCCACTGGGCCCACAACGGCAACTAGTGCCCCGTGAGGCACTTGGAAGTTTATGTCCCTCAGACACGGGGGTTCAGCTTCATTCCAGCGGAATGTTGCATTGGATACTTCAACAGCTGCAAAGAGTTTAGTTATATTGAAATGTCACAATTTAATTTCGAACGTAACTTCACATTCGCAAAACTCGGAAAAAGTTCACTTGGTATCGTGCCACAGCGTTAAAGGCTAGCCGCATAAAATTCAGCAAAGAAAAGTTAAATATAACCTCTAATTTGTTCTAAGTTAATGTTATATATAAAATTTAAAGTGCATTGGTTCGGAAAGAATATCTTCAAAGTTAAACTACCAACTCATGCTTGTCATCAAGAAAAAATAGAAGAGTTTTATACTTCCTTCAAAATATAACTTTAGCTCTGCTCTGGGGATTTCGAATTATTTCTCTCTCTCTCTAAAAACTGTCCTGAGACGGCGGGGTCGCAACGTTAGAACGGTAAAAATCTAACCCCTCAAACGAGGCGCAGCACGCGGAGGCAGAGGCATTAGCCTTTTCACACTTATGGCCGCGCATGAGCAGTTGCAATGTTTGGCGCCATGAGTTTTACGCCTCTATGGAGTTAACTTGTAAAATAAACTAGGATGGACGTGTTCTAGAACGTTTTGTAATTTAATATTAAGATAAAACAAGTTGGAAAAGCCAAAATGTTACCTCTCCGAGTCAACTTATTAACCTAGATAAAGAATTATTTCTCTTTTTTGAAGTAAAAATTTACGAATTAATAAAGCAGTATTCAGGCATAGCGAATATACGGTAAAGCAGACGACATTTACATCCAATAAAGATATGTCTTGGACACATGGAAATCAGTAAATGCGAAAAAAACAGGAAATGAAGTGTATAAATTTTGGAGAGATATAACCTTTGTGTTTGAAAGGCCCAATTGTCTACGCCTCAACTGTTGGCCTATATTCTCTCTCATAGCTACATTCACAACGATATTCCTAGTTTGCCATCATGAGTGTTAACGTTAAATATCACCAAAGCTGACTTGTGGTTAGACGCACTGGTGAATGCGCACTATAACAACAATGAAAACTTCGAAGCTATAACCCGATAACGATGAGCTCTTTCACTGATCTAATTGCCACCATGATGTTCTTTTCCATTATAAAATCTAAACCTGATTATTTAAACGTGCATTTAACTTTCGGCTCACTCTGAACCGTTAATGTCCCTTCATTACAGACACGAATATCAAAACCCAAAGTTTACTTCACCTCAGGTCTCAATTATTTACTCTTTAGTTGACTAAGGCTATTACGGATAACACGTGATTTCCCCGACATAATCCAGGTCTTGGCTTTCTTCTTGAAATTATTAAAGAGAGGTTTATTCTATATACAGATGTAGTACAGCTTAAGTAATATATAAAAAAGGACTTGGTTTGCCCAAGCCTAAAAAACAAAACGATAAGAGTTTTTTCCAGTTGACTGAAGCGCGGATATTTTACTTTTCTATATAATTTTAAAGACAATCAGTATTTTACTACTCTTTAATTCAATCTCCTGATTTTACTGGTAATGGATTTATTTCCTATAAATTAATTGAAATAAAATATCTTATCTCAGATTTTTCAACAACAATTCCATTTTCGTAAAAATTTTATCATGAAAAATCTGAGATAAGTAATATTTTATTTCAATTAATTTATAGGAAATAAATCCATTACCAGTAAAATCAGGAGATTGAATTAAAGAGTAGTAAAATACTGATTGTCTTTAAAATTATATAGAAAAGTAAAATATCCGCGCTTCAGTCAACTGGAAAAAACTCTTATCGTTTTGTTTTTTAGGCTTGGGCAAACCAAGTCCTTTTTTATATAATATCTGTTCCTTCAGTCTTTATTTGTATTAACAAAAACGCATTTATGGGATAAGAACGTCGGATCGTAGCTTTAGCCTCTAGTACCATCCTCGCATACTTTATTGAGAAACTTCGTCTGCTTATATTTTGACTCCACCCACAAATTCTGTATATAGCTACTTCTAGAGATCGAATTTGTGGGTGGAGTCAAAATATAAGCAGACGAAGTTTCTCAATAAAGTATGCGAGGATGGGGAGTGAATTCGCTAACTCCGACGTTCTTATCCCATAAATCCGTTTTTGGTATTAATCTATTATAAAATAATATTTGCCTGAAATGCGAAATTTTTCACTTCTAGGACGAGGTTAAAAATGGCTCTACACTTCTACTAATTCTTATATGATACGGCTCACAATTCGTTTTAGAACGGTAGAACCCGAGCTTTATAGCCAACTTCAAAACAAACCTGCCACGATTTTAAACTATCAAAGCCGTATCAAGAAGTTATATCAGTATCTCAGAGAGAAGATATAAATTCGCCAGATTTCCAGCTTTATCTCCAGTCCTAACGTAGGTCCGCAGTCAATCCCCGTCTCTAAATTACAACCAGCATCTCATTGGTTCTTGAAAACTCACGTCAGCGCGACGACGCGAGTGAGGAAAATTTCCGACTGACGAGAGCGAAATAGCCCAGCGCCTCCTTTTACGTCCCCCCTTGTATTTTGAAAGGGGGACTGGGACTATGGCGCGCGAATACAAAGGCATCTTATATCTTCTCTCTGAGATACTGATATAACTTCTTGGCCGTATCTTTTACAGTCCACTTTACGATTGCAATTATCCATGACATTGCGTGCACTGCCCTTGTACGTTTACAGTGATTGGCACCGTGGACAGTTATTTTAATTAAAATACCTAGGCCACAGGTCCAGTTTTAAAAATGTCCTTATTTCCAACACTGATCCATCTATCCTTCCAGCTTTTACAATCACCCATTGCATAGACTCACTCAATAGTCTGCCTAAGCATGGATTTATAATAGAAGCTTACGCTTCCTGGATATTTGACTCACCTTAAAACGCGCACAACATTTATTCCTCGTCTGAAATAGTACCAGCCTGGCACGCGCGTTTGTGACGTAGAATTTGAGGCAAATTCAGAGGGGGGGGTTGAAGTTTTTCACGTGATCGTGTTCTAATTTTGAATAGCGCCTGCGCGCCAAAAGAAAAAAGTTTGCCTCTATTTCTACGTCATCAGCCCCCCAGTCCCCACCCGCTTGAAGTTTTGTGATATAAATGTGTTTAAAATCAAAATGCCTTACTGAAGGCTACAGGGAAATATCCATGAAGCGTAAGCTTCTATTATAAATCCATGGCCTAAGTAAGGCAACTTAAGCCTTGGTCGAAACTAAGATCAAAATATAAATTAACAAGTTGGGAAAACCAAAATGTTACCTCTCCGAGTCAAGACGACTACTTACAAACTTATTTACCCAGATATGGAAATGTTTCTTAAGTTAAAATTTATGAAATATTAAAGCAGTATACAAAGCATAGCAAATTTACTGTAAATCAGACGACATTTTACATCCAATAATGATATACTTGTACACATTAAAATCATCCGATGGGGGAAAAACGGGTCATCGGCGTTTTATAAATGACGCTAGCCTAATAAAGCGTGCAAGGTACCAAGGCTTAACAAAAATTGTAGGATAACATATTTATAGAGGCCTCAATAGATAACAACTTTTATAATTAAAATTAGAAACTAACATATCTCTTAAAATTCTCGCGTGATCAACTGGTTTCACGCCAATTAAATAGCTATAGTCCCATAGAGCTATTTGTATTAATTCCTCCATAGTTTTTTCGCCAAGCTGAGAACTACGCGTTTTACGTCACGTTATCCAAAAAGCCGACTATTTTCTTTGAAGACCGCGCTAGCTCAGCGCTAAGCACCGTAACGTCAAAATTCAAAAACAAAATCCCTGGGCCGCGTTCAGCAACGCTGGGCTCTGCTGAACGCGGCCCAGATTTCCACCATGATAATAAAATTTAAGCCTAATTATTTAAAAGTGTATTTAACTTTCGGCTCACTCTGAACCGTTAATGTCTCTGCATACAGAAACGAAAACCAAACCCAAACGTTTACTTTTTGGTTCACTAGGCCTATTGACAAATAAGAGGTCATTTGACCAACATAGCAGCATTGTGCTTGTATTCACTGTGATTTTAGAAAGGATTATGCTATAACCAGATGTAGTATAGCTTAAGTAATATATAAACATCCATTTTAAATAATAATATTAAAAACAACTTTGGAATATCAAAATGAAATAGAGCTTTAAAGCTACAAAAGTACTAAATGCATCATAATTACGAAAAATATTTCCACATATTCACTTTATATTAAGGATAAAGGGAATATTATGGTTTCTTTACACATCAAAACAAAACAGCGCACTACTGTAACAACGGACGGACACATACAGACAAAAACATAGACTGCTTTTAACTCTTTCCGTATTAATTTTGAATTGAGAAACAAGATTATCTTAAATATTAAAATAAATATAATTAATATTTAATATTTTCTTCGTTAGTTATTCGCCTTATTGAACGTTACATCGTTTTGAAAAATAACAATTAAACATTCTTGAGAGACTTGACTAATATTGGCGTTTGAAATGAAGCATACGCCGGTTGCTTCGCCTTCATCAAATAGGTAGTATTAAAGGTGTATATATAGCAGCTATGGATAAGAACAGCGCAATTGCGTGAACCTTTGGTGGAAGCCCCACCATTGGGAGGCCGGACGTTTCTCGTAACCCTGGCCGATCGCCGCGTATGTCTTAACCTTAAGGAGTAGAAGCCAGGTGTACAGACTGGTGTCCATGTGGGATGGACAAAAACAAAGACCAGAAGATGGTGGTGTTAGAAGCCAGGTGTACAGACTGGTCTCCATGTGGGATGGACAAAAACAAAGACCAGAAGATGGTGGTGTTAGAAGCCAGGTGTACAGACTGGTGTCCATGTGGGATGGACAAAAACAAAGACCAGAAGATGGTGGTGTTAGATGCCAGGTGTACAAACTGGTGTCCATGTGGGATGGACAAAAACAAAGACCGGAAAATGATGGTGATAGAAGCCAGTAAGTGCAGACTGGTGTCTATGTGGAATGGACAAAGACCACAAAATGGTGGTGTTTGAAGCCAATAAGTACAGATTGGTATTCATGTAGAATAGACAATTGACTAGTCAGATGAAGTAATAGTGGCCAGTTGATTTGTGGATAGATTCAAGTTTTGAAATTTCCGGGAACTGTGAATACGGTCCGGAAATAGCGAACACATTTGCTTCAATTCGGAAACTGCGAACACGGTCCCCTGGGGTGTAAGTCAATAACAACAGACAGACAGACAGACAGACAGACAGACAGACACACACACACACAGACACGTCGAAATTAGAACCTCTCCGTGACATACGTCACTCGGAGAGGTAAAAAGGTATCTTAAGTATAGAATTTCAACCGAGACACATAATTAAACGAAAATTAGACCCGCCAGAGAAGTTTTTAATAAATATAGTGTTATATTTATTGAAATATATCAAGTTAAAGTTTCAAGGCGGTGAAATGGCAAATTAGCGTCGTCTACTGTAGAGTAACGAACAATTAGCGTCGTCTGCTGTAGAATAATCTTTTGAGGTACTTACATTTTTAATTAAATTAACATACTTAGACTTAATTAAATTTGATGAAACTTGAAAAAGGCACACCTTGAATAGTTACTTGTTAATTTAAAAGTATTCCGAAAGCTAACTTCCATGTAGTTTTTAAATGATTCGATGTACAGGAGCACCAAAAACCCCATGTTGTTCCTATGGGAAAATCGGCGAAAATCTGTGAATTTTCATTTAACATTACGGGAGGGTGTGGGATCTTATCTAGAAGGGCCTACCGGCCCTCTAGAATATATAAGCAGCCAATTCAAATAATAATATTAAAAAATATCCCTGGAACATCAAAATGAAACAGAGCTTTAAAGCTACAAAAGTACTAAATGCATCGTAATTACGAAAAATATTTCCAGATATTCACTTTATATGGAAAAAGTAAATATTAAGGTTTTGTAGGATTTCTTTACACAACAAAACAAAGCGAACTGCTAACGCAGCACTCTACTGTAACAACGGACGGACACACACAGACAAAAACATAGACTGCTCTTTAACTCTTTCCGTAATAATTTTGAATTGAGAAACAAGATTATCTTAAATATTAAAATAAATATAATTAATATTTAATATTTTCTTCGTTAGTTGTAGGTAGTATATAAAGGATTCGAATCGCAGCTGATAAGAACATCGCAATTGCGCGAACCTTTGGAGGAAGACCACGCCATTGGAAGGCTAGACGTTTCTCGTAACCCTAGCCGATCGCCGCGTACGTCTTAACCTTAATGAAGATGGAGGAGAAGCCAGTATGTACAGACTGGGGTCCATGTGGGATGGACAAAAGACCAGACGATGGTGGTGTTTAGAAGCCAGTATATACAGACTGGTGTCCATGTGGGAAGGACAATGACCAGAAGATGGTGGTGTGTAGAAGCCAGTGTGTGCAGACTGGTGTCCATATGGAATGGAAAAAGACCAGAAGATGGTGGTGTGTAGAAGCCAGTATATACAGAATGGTTTCCAAGTGGGATGGACAAAAAGCAATGATGGTGGTGATTAGAAGCCAGTAAGTTCAGACTGGTGTCCATGTGGGATGGACAAATGACCAAAGGGTGGTGGTGTTAGGCACGCAATGGAGTAATAGCCGGTGAAAGTGGAATACAATTTTCCAAATTTCCTAAAACTGTAAATGCGGTCCGGAATTTGAGAACACGTTTGCTCCGATTTGCAAACTGCGAACACGGTCCCCTGGAGTGTAACAACGGACAGACAGACAGACACACACGTCGAAATTAGAACCTCTCCGTGACATACGTCACTAGGAGAGGTAATTAACAAATAAACAAGTAAGACCGAAGTGAGAGGAATCCAATGCTTCTCATTTTGGTTGTTGTTTTGACAAAAACGTACACCACAAACTGCATTTGTCATTTATCCGAAAACTACATCTCTACTCCGCTTTTATTAACTATAATACTCGCTCTATATTTACTATGAAATGTGTACAGTCTATCGACTTTATACCAATCATCATTACTCGTCCTATATTAACATTACTATTAAAATTTAAATAAACCCAGGTTTTTCTTAAATAATTTAATAAATATTATTGATATTAATTATTTTTACCGTCAAATATATTTTGCCTTTCTAATTAAATTGTTTGAAGAAACGTTATTTCGATATCATTTGACACTATGCTAATATTGACAATTTCATAACGTTTTAACTACTCTCTCTTTATTAACTCTGAAATGTAAACAGTATCGACTTTATTCGCAGCCGTCATTACTCGTCCTATATAAACTTTGACTATATGGTTTTAGTTAACACAGGTTTTTCTTAAATAATTTGATAAATATTATTGATATTTATTATTTTAATCGTCAATTATGTATTGCTATTCTAGTTAAATCGTTTAAGGAAACGTTAATTCTATTATCATTTGAATCTTGGCTAATATAGACGTTTCAAGTGCAACATACGCCCTTTGTTTCGCCCTACACAATTAGGTAGTAAACAGTGATGGGCATTTTTGATATTTTTCTTCCCTCTCCCACTCACACCTTTTTTCAAATATTGACCAAAGCGCCGCTCTCCTCTCCCATCTCATAAGATGGTGAAATATTTTTAAACCTCTCCTCTCCTTATTTTATCAAATTCAAATACAATGCCATCTCATCTCGCGTGATCAAAATGGCGCTTTTCTATAGAAACCTCTCCTCTATGGCTCACCTCTTTTATTTTATAAAATGGAACCAAATATCAAGCGCACTACTGTTCGTCAGTGTTATTGAAAACTCATTTTTGAGCCCTCTCCTTTCAGTAATATACATTTTCTCTCATTTCATGGCAGCCCTCAAATCAGAGCCTTAGTTTGGCTCTCCTCTCCTCCTCTGCTTTCAGTTTTTTTCTAGTAGATATATCTCTCGGTGAGTTTATCCCGGATTTTGTATATCATCTCATTTTAAGCACCTGAAATGTCATCTGGTATTTTTCACTCATCTCATTTAAACACTCATGAAGTCTTAGTTTTGAACTCAAAACTATTTCTTCAATCTCACATCATTTTATTTTTAGCGCTCATCTCATTTTATTTTTAGCGCTCATCTCATTTTTGAATTAGCACTTATCTCATTGTAAAAGGGTGTTTTATTATATTACATGGCTCGAGCAAGCTTCAATGTAGTGTACTTTTTGTTTTTATATATGAGCATTTGGTGCTCGTTTAAGCACCAATGCTATAAAATAAGGCGCAAAGTACTTGTTCTCAGTGAGCATCTAATAGAGTTTAATCAAAGCTAATCAGATAAAAAGATAATGAAAGGCAAAATTAAAAGAGGTGAAGTCAAACATTATTAATAAAAAATGTCATTTTTGACAAAGACGGGAAAGTGTAAAAGATAAGCCCAGAAAATTATTGCCTGAAGTAACAGATATTCAAATTTTCCATTTTGAAAACATGATTATTGTTGATGAGGAATTATTAGTGTCATTGTTTATGAATATTTATAATTGCCTTCAAGAAAAAAACTGTTATCTATTATTAATCATTTTGTGAAAACCTTTATATTTTGAATATTTTCTTTACTTTGTGAATAGTCCCTCTTTATCCTCGCTGAACCCCCAAAAAACCCTTTCAATAGATCTAAACTCTAGAATTCAATAGGTTAATTTCCGTAGCTAAAAAATAAGCGCACGTGCAAGAGAGTTCATCGGACCTCACCTCGAGATGGAAATTTACCGCAACCCCACGCGAGAGGAATTTTTTTGGGTAAACAACTGGGAGACTCCGCTGAGTAAAAAAGAGAGATTACAATTTTAAACCTTTTATTACCACTTCACTTTCAAAACTTGTACGGGAAAGACCTCGCTATACTAGCAGGCAAGGAAAATAAATTTAGTTGTGTTTTTTGTTATAACTCTGGACTTCTTACTTTACTTGTTAAAACTCGACCTTCATCTTCGAACCAACTCTTGGTTTAGTGACTTAACTAATAACTTAGAAACCTTGTTTTTCAGTCGGCAAGGTTTTAGTGCCAAATTAGCTCTCCTCCCTTAAAACGAACTATTTCTCCCCCACAATTATAAAACATCAATTATTTGATTTAAATTCTTATCTTAATTTTTTTCACTAAATTTACTTCAGTAAATATAATTTAACATGAAAAATATGCATAATTTTAAAAAAGGAACACGTTTGCATTTTATTTTCTCTCAAACATTTACAATAAGGTTGAGAATTCGGCCCTATAGGGAGAATAAAATGGACAGAAAAACGTTTTCGTTATTTTTAAAGTTTTAAAAATTTACGGGTTGTGTAGCTCTCAAGATATCACGATCAATCTACAGATTTTTTCGACACTAATAGTGAAATCACAATGAAAATGCCTATGTTATTTTCCGCTTAGTAATATTTCCAATTTTAAAATCTAAAAATTTAAACTTATATATATACCATATCAATATTTCCAATTTTATAATATAAAACTTTAATCTGATCAAGCTACATTTTTTTCCGATATCTGAGTATTTGAATCTTCTATAAGCAAAGTATAAAGAAGAACATTGTATCCCTTAAACAATTCTTGAATGTGACTTATTTTCTAGAACTACTAGAAAAATACTGTGTTTAAATTTTTTTTTGCAAATGAAATTTAGGTGAAAAAACTAGGATAAGAATTTTTTCAGATAGTTGATGATTTATAATCATTTCTTCAAAAAGGAAAATTTGAATATCTGTACTTCAGGCAATTAATTTTCTATCTCACACTTTCCCTTTTTTGTCTACAAAGGTAGCTTTTATTAATATCTTTTAATTCAGTCTTAATATTATTTAAAATTGTTTAGAATCATTGGAAAGAAAACGTATTAGGGCGTTGCGCGTCCATCGGTAATCTAGCTTCATTACCAGTAGTCGGTAATCTACCGCTCTCTTGGAATACTAAAGCTTTTCTTATTAACACGTGTTTTAAATTCTTTGAACCCCTATAAATAACATAAGTCACTTCAAAGATAATCTCAAAATTTATCAAAAGTACAAACTCAAAACACGTTATCCCGTAATTTCCGTTTAGCTGAAAAAAACTGACAGCCACAACATAATTAAATAAACCTTTATTATGGTTGAGATAGTAGGGTTTCGCCTTTGAAAGTAACTCATTTAAATTTCAGGCGGTGCAAAGTTTCTCTTTTCTATTTTTCAGTTGTAGTATTTTTTACCTACTGCCCAAAATAAGTCTCCCATCAACGACTACTTTCATCCAGTATCTCACCAAGCACTTCTGTCATCAAGTATAACAACATCTCGTCAACCACTCCTTTCATCGAGTATAAGAACTTCTCATCAACCACTCATTTCATATCACATTAAAAAACCTATTTCATATCAACCACTCATTCCATGGAAAAGAAAAACTTATATCATACACTCACTTCAAGAAAAAAAATGCCCAAACACAGCCTCTCACCTATCACTCCACTCATGGACTACTGAAAAATCATATCTCACATCCAACTACTCTCCTCATGATCCAAAAAAATTGCTCTCAATACTAGGTTATCTCTCCGAGTTTGGAAAATAAAATATCTCACCACAAAAGTTACTCGTGGAGGTTGAAAAACCACCTCTCATCTCAAACTCACCTCCAATGTCAAATTTTACTACCTCTCCTCTCCTGCTCATATCACAAGCTCAAAAAAGCCCTCTCCTTTACTCAGAAATTACTCAAAATTATGAGTAGGAGATGAGAGCGCCCATCACTGGTAGTAAATAAGGCTGTCGAACTTCGGTTAAAAGAAAGAATAACCGCAATTGCGAAAACCTTTGGTGGACAACCCACCTTTGGGGGGCTAGACGTTTCTCGTAATCCTAGCTGCTCGCCGCGTATGTCTTAAACCCAAAGATGATAATGGAGTAGAAGCCAATGAGACCGATTGGTGTCCAAGTGGGATGGGCAAAGACCAGAAGATGGGGGTGTTTAGAAGCCAGTATGTACAAACTGGCATCCAAGTGGGATGGACAAAGACCAGAAGATGGTGGTGTGAGAACTCAAGTAGAGTAGCCATTTCCGTGACTGTGAATACAGTTCGGAAATGGCGAACACCTTAGCTCCGATTTGGAAACAGCGAACACAGTCACGTGGGTATAACAACAGACAGACAGACACACATACGCTGATTTCAGGACCTCTCCGTGACATACGTCACAAGTTGGGAAAACCAAAATATTACCTCTCCGAGTCAAGAGGAGGACTACTTACAAACTTATTCTACAGGGCCGGTAGGCTCTTGTAGATATGACTTGATACTCTTTTGAAACGTTAAAGCAAATTCACATGCTTTTACCAATTTTCCTATGGAGATTAACATGGGGTTTTTCGTGATATTTAACCACCTCTAACTGAAAAACTAGAGCGAAGTTACTCTTCGGAATACTCTTAATTTAACAATTAAGTATTCAGGGTGTGCTATCGGCTAGTCTAATCAGAAACAAGTTGGGAAAGCCAAAATATTACCTCTCCGAGTGGAGATGACTATCACTACCCCTTAAACAACCTAAATATATGCATCTATCGCTTTTTTTAATTCTTTGCAAGTGCAGGAATTCAATTTTAAAATAGTCAATTGTTCAAGCCTTTTCAATATCTCTCAATTGCTGGGGAAACTCTACTCTCTTGCTATACCTCAACCGTATTCTTAGTCTACCAGTATGACTTGTAACATTTGTCCATATCAAAGCTGATACATACATCGCCACACAAAAAGCAAATGTCCCCAAAACATGGAAGCCACAACCCAATCACACATAAGCTAGGCTCGTACTTGTTCATCGCTTTCGATGATTTCACTAATATTAGCATTAACATTTTGTACATTATTGGGTTCCTTATTAATAGATATGCCTACGCCTACAGTACTTTCAATAGAACATTTATTTAATGCATTATCTTTCGTACGATCATGGCCAACTGGCCTCGTGGTAGGACCAACATTTTGCGTGCTAGAACCTGTTCCAGAAACAGCCTTCTCCTTTCATTTTCTCGTTTCCTAAATTCAGGATCTGACCTTTTTGCCCTCATTCTTTCCCTTGCCTTTCGTTTTCTGATTTCCTCTTTACTTAAATTATTATCTTCCTCCATTTACTTATTAATCAGTTAAATACTCACAAAGGTTGACAAAATCAATCTCCTTAAATACTCACACAGGTTGGCAAAATCAATCTCCTTCAGTAATACCAGAAGTGGTATGAGACTAGAAGTATTGAGCTAACCAAATTCTTCACTCGGCATTAGTGAAAAGACTTGATAACGCAAGAGCGGTTGGCCCTCTAGTAGCGGTTTCTGAATTTTCCCTCCAAAACGGTGAGACGCTCGCGGTGGTAGACGGCCAAACTAGATTCAAGGAGCCGCGTCGTGTTCGGGCGCTTTAGGTTGAGGGGAAGGGGGTGGGAAATGTTTTTGGAACTCGACCAATTTTTCTCTCTCTGGTTTTAGCGCGTGGGAATCGGCATAAAATCCTCAAATTTGTTCACTAGTGCCAGGATGTACTATCAATGCTAGAGCCCTTCACTTCTAGTCTCATACCACTTCTGGTAATACGTAAGGCTTAATTATATTATTTGCCGAACAAAATTAATCGAGCAAATTTAACACTTAACTTCTTCCTTCGAAATTCTATCAAAGAATGAATCAACTGTTTAAAAAAAGGTTTTTTTCGCGAATAGGGCGCTATCATACCAACAGCAATTCCGTCATATTTAAAAAATATACATTGCCAACACTTTTTTCAAATAAAGAATGATAAAAGTGCGTAAAAAAGGTCTTTCACAAATAGGCCTAGGGGGCGTATAAACTAAACAGCAACAACGCTCTACAGCTACACTAATCTTACACAAACAAGGAGTACTATAAACCCACTACTGGAAGCGGTATTTTTATTCAAACGTAAAACAATTTCGCTTAAGCTTAACATCTCTAGACATCGGTAAAAATGTCTCTATCACTCCTAGACATTATAACTCAAATTCATCTGATTATGTTTTAACAAGGTTAAATCTAACTGGGAGTAAGATGAAAGGAGTAGAAGCTTATCTGTCTAAGGAAATATGAAATTTTATCTTAACAGTTCGTTAAATCATAAGTTTATAACGAAAAAACGCGGAAGGGGAAAACGAGCAGACAACAGCGATTTTTGGGGGTAGAAGGTTAAGAGCGCCATCTGTCGTCCGTGCCAAAGTTGAACTTCCACTCGAAACGCAATGAGAAAGTGGATAAAATAATGCCATCAGCTATTTAACTGCGTCGATATATTTAACGACTTGACCCATGACATGCCCATAACACTGGCTTCTATGAATCCTATTTATTCTTGGATGCTAGGAAACTTGGTAGACGTAACAGTCTGTACCAAGTACCCAAGCATCCTTCAATAAACGCCTGGCAACATTGTGGTACGCATGGTACAACTAAAAAATAGGACGTGTATCTATCTTTCCAGTCACTCCAAGTCGTTAAGCCCTCATTACAGAGGATTTGAAACACTATCGTAATTCCAAGTGTCTCGAATCTCTACGTTCCTGTCCATTATGAACAGTGCTGAGAGAAAGATACATCAGAAAGAGCCATTCAAATCGAATTGCCGAAAATATTATCCATATTTTCATTTCATATAACAGAGAAAACAAATTATTATGGTTCTGAGAGGAGCTTCCCATTTTGGTTGTTGTTCTCAAAAATATATCGCAATGCACGGGCCTAGATAGATACAGGAGGCAATGTAGGAAATATAACGCAATGCACGGGCCTAAAAAGATATAAGAGACAATGTACGAAATATAACGCAATGCACGGGCCTTGATAGATATAGGAGGCAATGATTTAACGACTTCGGTACTTGGGTTTATCTTTAATATTTAAATAAATATAATTATTTTTAATTATTTTAATCGCCAGTAAATAACTTTAAAAATAGTTAAATCGTTTAAAATAAAGTTGTTCATAATATCTTTCGAAACTTTGCTAATATTGACGTTTAAAGTGAAGGGTACCCTTCTTGCCCGCTTTCTTCAAATTTTGGGGTATATATACGATCCGTTTACATTATAATAATAGATAAAAACGCATTCGCGTGAACCTTTGGTGGAAGCCCTGCCATTGGGAGGCTAGACGTTTCTCGTAACCCTAGCTGATCGCCGCGTATATCTTAAAACCAAATAATAGATAAAAACGCATTCGCGTGAACCGATGGTGGAAGCCCTGCCATTGGGAGGCTAGACGTTTCTCGTAACCCTAGCCGCTCGCCGCGTATATCTTGAAACCAAACGATGACGGTGGAAAAGAAGCCAGAATGTACTGACCGGCGTCCATGTGGAATGGACAAAAGACCTGAAGATGGTGGTGCATAGAAGCTGGTGTCAATGTGGAATTGACGAAGAACAGAAGATGGTGGTGCATAGAAGCTGGTGTCAATGTGGAATTGACGAAGAACAGAAGATGGTAGTGTATAGAAGCTGGTGTCAACTCAATAGATATGTGGAATTGACGAAGAACAGAAGATGGTGGTGCATAGAAGCTGGAGTCAAAGTGAAATTGACGAAGAACAGAAGTTGGTGGTGCTTGGAAGCAAGCACGTACAGACTAGTGTCCATGTGGGATGGACAAAGACTAGCAGATTGTGGTCCTTAGAAGCCAGTTAGTAAAGACTGGTGTTGGTAGATGAATGACCAAATTTCCGTGAACCGCGAACGCGTTCCGGAAATCGGGTATTTGTTTGCTCCGATTTGTAAACTGCGAACGCGGTCACGTGGGGTCTGACAGACAGACAGACAGACAGACACACAGACAGACACGGCCGGTGTAATACCTCTCCGTGACATACGTCACTCGGAGAGGTAAAAATTAAGTCTAAGTATGTTAATTTTAGTTAATTACGGAAGTACGGCTCTTGAGTTAAACGTCAGGTTAACCTGTTAGCGCGCTGATACCCATTTCTTCAATTTTCAACCAGATTGAGAACAAGGTAGGGCCTAGCTTTGTGCCTGATAACAAGTTAAGTTGACATTTTCAGTTTGCTTCATTCTGTGGAAGTTGAACCTATAGCGCGAGCAGCCTGCGTCCGCGAGTCGCGTGATCCAGGAGGCTATGATCTTAAGAACTTGTTTTTGAGCAGACGACGCTTGTTTAGTATTTTCCGAGCTTGAACAACTTTATTTGGATTTTCTAACTAACTATAACACCCTTAGAAACAAATTCTTTGTTGTCAGGTCGAATTTTCGTCTAAAAAAGTAATTCAGGTAAATAATTACAGTTAATAGAGGTTTTTATATCGTTTGAAATACGTTTTTCGACGTTCTTTACGGCCAAGGCTTAGTAAGTCTCTGTAAAGACTGTAATATAGTCTTTCTTTATAGTGTCATTCATTCCTCTTTAAAGATTATTAAAAAAGCTAATTTCCAGCTCCTTTTTGGAATTCTGTTATCTGTAGTCTGCTTCGTTTCCTGCTAGAAACATATCCTAGATTTTACCGGATTTACGGGGCCCTTCCAATTTGAAGTAAAAATGTTATATCTATTCAATTTCTTAACGTGTCGATACTTGAAATAGAGTGTTTTCACCTTGTGAAAAGTTAGAAAACTTCAAAATACTACTGGAATGATGACAAAAAGTTTTATGTGTTTTCGATAGGCAAGTTAAACGAGCTCAGTTAATTCAACATTCCCATATGAGGTATACAGGGTTTCATTATTTGTTAATCTCACTAAAATTCTACTTATTGTGAAGGTGTGTGATATAATTCCTGAAACTCAACCAACGCATCATCATTCGTTAAAACAATTTTTAATCCTAATGATGTTACGTAATCATTTTTTAAACTATTTGTTACCAACAGTGGATTGTTTAATCCATAAATAGAAGTAACAGTGGTGCTGGTTAATCCAGGAGGACAGTGTTGTTATGTAATTTTATTAGTGAAATAATTTTCATGTTTACATCAGCGGAGAATTTTCCAACGTAACCACGTGGGAGTCAAAGAGTTACGCTGTTCGCCAATCGGTTACACGCTATTTCCACAGTCCACTGCCGTTTGTTTATTTGTCTAAATTGCTATGAATTATTTACGCATTTGATGTAATTACTGACATAAAAGCCAAACTATAGAATAGCATCATTCATTAACTTATTTCATAGATGTTCTTTCCGTTACCTCAAATTTAGCAAGGGTATGATAAAAATAAAACGCAATGTGTTGGAATAATCAAAAACTCCTCTAAACATTACAATTAAGGGCAATTGAACCAAAAATATACATTTTTCTGGATAAAAACTGAAATAACTTTTAAATAAACTATTTAGATAAGATTAAAACTACCCAAGCCGTTGGTAAAGCCAAATGTTTTCGATTTCACGCTTAAATTAATTTAAATTTTAATTAATAGGCGTGAAATCCAAAGGTTTAGGGTAAAATAGATAAAGTTCGGCAAGAATCAAAAAAGGCACCAAACATTTCAGCCTGTTAAGAGTTAACTACCGCCTTAAGACTGAAGTGACAGATATTATACAAAAATGTCTTGGTTTGAACCAAGGTCGAAAAACAAACGATATGAGTGAGGTTTATCAATTGACTGAAGTTTCAGATATTGCAATTTTTCTTTAATTATTATTATTATTATTAATTTAATCCTTAATCACAATTTATTTCTATCAACTGATTTTACTGTTAAATTTATTCAAAAAATTGCATATCTACGCTTTTTCAAGAACAATTACATTTTCCGAAAACATTTTACCATGAAAATATTTTGAAGGGATTTCGTATCGGTGTTCACTAACATGTAAGCACCTTGACGGACATAGTTTTAAATGTTAGTGGCTTGACAATTAATCTTCAAGTTTGCACCACTAGTAGTTTTTTCAACGGTTACAATTTGCTGAGAAGACGGATATTCGATAAAATATGATGAAGAGAATTTATTTTGCACGGACTAATTAATAAAATAATGCCGTTTACTTAAGACATAGGAGCAACGTTAGTCCCTTGTGGTTTCTTTTAGTAGGTAGCGCTTCTTTCATGGACTGGGAAAATATTATATAGGCATAACCAAGGTTAGGGTAAAGATTCTATAAAAAGGAAAACGTCTCAGTACCAACAGGAGTTCATAATAGCCCGAAGTACGAAACTGGTTAAAAAGCCCGTAACAACAAAGTTTCGCCGTAAAGCTCAGCGGATTCATACACCGCTTAACTCCCAAAGAAATAGTTACCCCATTTTTAGCGCCCACGCGCATTAACATACACACTTCCGGTTTAGCACTATTTTTATCTTGTGATTTTTGGGAGCGAAAATGGCTCACGTCTGCTTCTGTCGGAACGGTGTAAATTAAGCCTTGGCTAAGAAGTTGGCTTTTAGTGGGGGTTTCTAGTTTTCTACAAAACATTTAAACGATCGTCAATGATGTTTTGTTGTAATATGTGTGAGTGAGAATTCCGTGGTTAAATTAAAACGGTTTGGACAAATTTATTCCCAGTATCTTTAATATAAGAATTGCAACGTGTTTCTATCGCCATTTTTCCTTTCGACGGAGGTCCCAGCCAACGGAAGTTTTGGAACGAAAACCAAGGAGCATAGATACTCCTACGATATACTGTAAGGTTGTATGTCCATAAACAGGCTAATCCATTCTATGCGCAACGACAGAATCTTGTTGTTCGCGATTTTTACCATTAGCTCTATGGCCAGTTTCATACTTCCCCCCCGAAGGGGGGTTATTATGAACTCCTGGTACCAATGATATTTATATTCTTTTCCATCGGAATTAATACATAAACCACTCCATTCTAAACGAGTTATGCGAAGGAGGGCACACTAAAGCTCGCCCCTTCCAAACTTTTCTTCGTATATAAAATTTTGCAATTATCAGTGCTTGCAGTGTATGGGTCATCAGATCCCGCTCAAAACACGCGGTCAGATCCAAATCTTTCCACATTGTAAACGGTACGTGACTCTCTGGACTTTCCTGCCAATCTTAATAATCTATGACTACAAATTGTTTGCTCTTATTAGGGAGTCAGCAGAATATTTCAAATATTCATTATTGATCCCTCAATACGTATTCCCTTCAAAATAATTAATTTCATGATAGAATGTTTTCGGAAAATGGAATTGTTCTTGAAAAAGAGTAGATATGCAATTTTTTGAATAAATTTAGAGGGAATAAATCGATTAACAGTAAAATCAGTTGATAGAAATAAATTGTGATTAAGGATTAAATTAATAATAATAATAATTAAAGAAAAATTGCAATATCTGAACTTCAGTCAATTGATAAACCTCACTCATATCGTTTGTTTTTCGGCCTTGGTTCAAACCAAGACATTTTTGTATAATTTACCCAGATATGGAAATGTTTCTTTTTTTTTATGAACAAATACTGAAGTTGAAATTTATGAAATATTAACATTTTACATCCAATAAGGATATACTTATTATACAAAAACGAGTTTTGCTTCGCAGTCCTTAAAAAACTGCATTTATACACAATCCGCGGCACTTTTTCAAACCCACAAAGGGCCAGAAATTAGAAATTATTTTATGTATTGCAATTTGAAATTAAGTTTAATCGATATGAGAAATTTGGTTTTAATTGCGTAGTTCAAACATTTGTTATGATTAGAAATTTTACAACAAAAACGGGTATAAATGCGGCGTTTCGAGATAAAGGGAGCTTAGATTTTCACGTATGAAATTATATAGAATCTGTTCCCCTAAAAACTTATCCCTGTCAAATAATTAGAGCGAAAAAATAGAAAATGAGCTTTTAACATTTTAGTTTTTCAGGGTGGAAGAGATAAGAACACTTATTTCGAGTAAAATGTCGCTTTACTACTCCTGCTTTACTACTCCTAAAATGAGGTCCCTCATTCTGATTTGTGGTTTTAAAAGCAGTGTCGTATTTCAGACATTTATCATACATTCAGAAAAGGTGTTCATATGTGTGTTGTTACATCTTGTATAAGTTTTAAACTTCAATTCGAACTCGAGTCATAAACGTCCTTGATTTAGCTCTTTGTTCCGAAACGCCGCATTTATACCCGTTTTTGTTGTAAAATTTCTAATCATAACAAATGTTTGAACTACGCAATTAAAACCAAATTTCTCATATCGATTAAACTTTATTTCAAATTGCAATACATAAAATAATTTCTAATTTCTGGCCCTTTGTGGGTTTGAAAAAGTGCCGCGGATTGTGTATAAATGCAGTTTTTTAAGGACTGCGAAGCAAAACTCGTTTTTGTATAATATCTGTCCCTTTTTTGGGAGAAACGTTATTTGGGAATAAATTAGTTCTGGAATAGTGAAACTCATTCGTCCAATTTTTTAAGACTAATTATATAGTATTTCACTAAATCGTAACTTACATTCGGAAATTGGAATGGTCGGATAATACAATGCACTGTATAAAAACACACTATGCTAAATATTCGTTGAAACCATGTGAAAATTATAACTATTTCTTTGTGATCATTTAACGTTAGGCTTACAAAGACAAAAATTAGGCCCAAAGAGTTTTAAAAAAAATCACGTGAACTTAATTAGAGAATCAAAATGGTGAAATTAAGCGCGAGATTTGAATTGAAACTTTAATTGAAATGCAGCGCGTGCTGGCGCGTGAGCTAGCGCGTGGTTTAAAATATTTATTTTTAAAACCTATACAAAAAGGCCAAGTTAACCTTACACTACGAGAAATGAGATACTATACCTTTTCAGCCTTTGCTAGTGCTGTAAAGTTAGGCTGTGAAAAAAGTGTACCCCCTTGGTCGCGAAAATGTTTCCACCTCATAATGTTAAGCTCCATAGAGTTTAACATTACGATTTCGGATTGAGTATAAATAGAAAATCCCTGACGGGATTTTCTTAATACACATTAAAATCATCCGATGGGGAAAAAACGGGAAATGAAGAGAAAACTTTGGAGGGATATTACCCTTACATGTTTGTAAAGGCCCTATTTTCTAAGCCTTTTCTAAAGCCATATTCACAACACGGTTGCCGTGTAAACACTATCCTCTCGTTTCACCTCAACGATTTTCTCAATTTGTCAACATGAGTGTTAACGTTACATAACATCAAAGCTTATTTGTGGCTACACGCACTGAAAGTAAATGAGCACCATAAAAAGCATGAAAACACGAAGTTACAATCCGATTACGATCAGACCTTTCACTGATCTGGGCTGCGTTCAGCAGAGCTCACCAAAAAAGACAGCAGATTTTGGAAAACGTTTACTGGAGATCTCTGTCGTCATGGCTTTGCTGAACGCTATTTTCCGGTCATCGGTGTTTTAAAAATGAAGCTAGCGCAATAAAGCGTGCAAGGTACCAAGGCTTAACAAAAATTGTGTGATAACATATTTATAGAGATAGATAAGAACAACTTTTATAATTAAAATTAGAAAGACTAACATGTCTCTTAAAATTCTCGCGTGATCAACTGGTTTCACGCCAATTAAATAGCTATAGTCCCATCAGAATCAGCAAGAGCTATTTGTAATAATTCCTCCATGTTCATTTCGCCCAGCTGAGAACTACACGTTTTACGTCACGTTATCCAAAAACCCGACTATTATCTTTGGTGACTGCGCTGCATCATCGCTGGGTAACGTCAAATTCAAAAAACAAATCCCATTCTGTGGGACACTGCTAACAGCGCTGAGCTCTGCTGAACGCGGACCAGATTTCCACCATAATGCTTAATTCAATTATAAAATCTAAGCCTGATTATTTAAAAGTGTATTTATCTTTCGGCTCACTCTGAACCGTTAATGTCTATGCATTACAGAAACGAACAAGGCGACCCAAGGGCTCGTAATAGTAGCCACATCGTACGAGTGAATAGCCCCTCTATACCCTACCCTAATGAGTGGATAACCCCTCTATACTTTACCCTAATGAGTGAATAGCGATATCTTTTACAATGCTTAAATAAATTACCGTGCATAAAATCAGAGTGAATAGCCCCTCGATGCCCTACCCTAAACGTTGATAGAATTATTACCCGTATTAATTTGCATATGCCGTAATTGTAATATTCCGGCGAATCGAAGAACAGGTAGTTTTAGTGATTATCCTCTCGATGAGTTTACAACATAAACTTATGCCGATGCACACTTATCGCTTCTTATAAATTTCTAACATGAACTTATGGTCAGAAGAGTTTGAAAGAGAAAGAATTCGGTAAAACACCCAATAATTGTAATATCCCGGTGCCTTAAGACCATTCTAAAAAGAACGTCAGTAAATACTTGCTTTTGCTTTCAAAATTTCCCTCGATTTCTTTGAATGTTGAAAGAGGGGAGCGTGAAACTCTTATTGTCGACGGGTAAGAGGAATTTTTAAGGGAGGGTATATGGCTTAACCTAACTATCATGATTTCCTTCCTTTTAAAATACACGAACGAAAAATATCACCTCACCACAATTCTCTCCCATTCACTCTCCCTTCAATGACGATCGAAAAATTTTATACTGTCTAAGGCAGTTCTCTTTCACGACACCACCACCACCACCAACAGGCCAGGTCAAACTAAGACCCTCATCGTAGATGTTCATCATACGATGTGGCTAAAAACAAACCCAAGCGTTTACTTTATGGTTCACTAGGTCTATTGACAATTAAAGTTCATTTGACCGACCGAGTAGCGTTTTTCTTGTAACCACTAAAGAAAGGATTATCCTATAAACAGATGTAGTATAGCTTAAGCAATATATAAACATCCATTTCAAATAATAATATAAAAAATATTCTTGGGATATCAAAATGAAACAGAGCTTTCAGGCTACAAAACTACCAAAGGCATCGAAATTACGAAAAATATTTCCATATATTAATTTTACATTATGAGAAAACCAAATATTAAGGTTTTGTAGGATTTCTTTCCACAAGGCGAACTGCTAACGCGGTGCACTAATTTAACAACGGATAGACACACACAGGCAAACACATAGACTGCTGTTTTACCCTTTCCGTATAAATTTTGAGTTGAGAGACATGATTATCTTAAATACTATAATAAATATAACTATTATAATAAATTTTCTTCGTTAGTTATTCACCTTATTCAGCGTTACATCCTTTTTAAAAAGAACAATTAAACATTCTTGAGAGACTTGACTAATATTGACGTTTGAATTGAAGGATACGACTGTTGTTTCGCCTTACTCAAATAGGTAGTATATAAAGGTGTATATATAGCAGCTATGGATAAGAACAGCGCAATTGCGTGATTCTTTGGAGGAAGACCCCGCCATTGGAAGGTTAGACGTTTCTCGTAACCCTAGCCGATCGCCGCGTATGTCTTAACCTTAAGGATGATGATGGAGTAGAAGCCAGGTGTACAGATTGGTATCCATGTGGGATGGACAAAAACAAAGACCAGAAGATGGTGGTGTTAGAAGCCAGGTGTACAGACTGGTGTCCATGTGGGATGGACAAAATTAAAGACCAGAAGATGGTCGTGTTAGAAGCTAGGTATACAGACTGGTGTACATGTGGGATGACGAAAGACCAGGAGATGGTGGTGTTTAGGAGCCAGTATGTACATACTGGTGTCCATGTGGGGTGGACAAATGAACAGAATTGTTAGACAAGCAATGGAGTAATAGCCATTGCAAGTGGAATATAATTTTCCAAATTTCAGGGAACTGTAAATACGGTCCGGAATTTGAGAACACGTTTGCTCCGATTTTCAAACTGCGAACGCGGTCCCCTGGGGTTTAAGTCAATAACAACAGACAGACACACACAGACACACAGACAGACTCGTCGAAATTAGAACCTCTCCGTGACATACGTCACTCGGAGAGGTAAAAACCACGTTAAGAAATTAACAGTGTTTAAGTTCTAATGGAAACGGTGCAATGATAATAGTTGGTTAAAACTCACTAAGCCTCGGCGACCGTATGGGATCATCGCTTCATCGGCTGACATCGCCGATGCCGTGCGAAAGCTCCGCGTTGCCCCGCGTATAACACGCTCGTAAGCCTTGGCGCCCAATTTGGTCTGTAGAATATTATAAACAACCCCAATTTTATGTCTATCAATTGAATTCGATAAAATTTCACCTAGGAAGTTCAATTTATACTTTTACAACCATTAGTACAACACTGTGCCTAACTAGTAAGGTAAAAGCAATGGGTACATAAATACGACTGGCAACAAACATTCTTTCTGCGCATGCTCACCTCTCGAGAATTTTACCCCCTTTTTACCCTCGCTCTACCTGTGTTTTCATACCTGTGTCTATTATACTCTCTTCTATTTTCTCCAGATATCATTTACTGAATCTGAGCATTTTTCGAACTTCAAGCTAATGAATTATCTTATTTACCGTATTTTCCGTCATTTGAAGTTTTACTTCTGTCAGTATATTCATCGGTTTCAGTGCAATTCAAAACTTTACTGATTCTTGAAATAGAAACGTTTGTCTGTAATAAAGGTGGAAATACAATGTTATGTAACATTCGCTATTCTAAAAACGAAGGAAAGTAGTGCCAGTGCAACAGTTTCATGTGGTGTATCCCATTACCATCTTTAAGAACGGGGGTTTTAACTTATGATCCTAGCCCATCTGCGTTTAATGGCCTTAGAAAGTTACCTTTCCCCTTCCCCTTTGACTCTCCTTCTTATACGTTCTCACTGTTCCTAGCGTCATTCTCTCCAGTAACCTTGCCTTCTCTCAGCGCTCACTGGTTGAGGTCAGAGTCAAGTCGGGGCTTATAGTGTTTTAGCCACGTCTATATCTATATAAATTAGAGTCCTGACTGACTGACTGACTGATAATCAACGCCCAGCCCAAACCGCTTGCTGAAAATTTTCAGGAACGTTACTCATAAGTAGTAGGCGCGTACTAAGAAAGATTTTTCCAATCCGCCGCCATCTTAAAAAATGGCGACCAGAAATGAAAAAAACCTTCCCTATGCAACAAAGTCCGCTTTTCAACCTATTTCGCAAATATTTAGTAGACTGGTTCAGGTTTCCCTTAACCTATAGACGGGCTGAAAGGTCTTTTGGGTTCGATTTGTTGCCATCTTTTTAAATGGCGGCCAAAAACTTAGAAACCCTTCTTTATGGTATAATGTCCGCGTGGAAAGTAATAAAAAATGTCCCGGCGGGCTGACGGGCAACGTCGAGTGCCTTCGCTCCTAGGGTGCTACAAAAATTTTAGTCATCAGTAAAATCTACCCATTCTTTATATCATTTTGGTGGAAGTTTACGCGAGCGACGCCGCGGGTAACAGCTAGTCGTATATATATTAATTTGACCTGATGTGTAGAAGAAGAAGAAGATGATGTTTCGTTCGTTATAGTTCTTCTAGGTGGCGCTGGCTCCATAATTTTTTTGTCAACGATTTTTAAATTTATAATATTTATTTTCTTCTCCACCACCACCGGGATTCGAACCCGGGACCTACGGCTTGCCAGCCTGATACTATACTGCTTCCTCTACAATCGCTTGTTGAGTGAGGGCTGCAGAGAAACGCAGAGATAGTAGGAAAGAGAACGAAAGTATGCGGTCCGAACTGTGCTTAGTAACTCGTGAGCTCCAAGAGAGAGGAATGGGAGGGATATAGAACTGGTCAAAGCGGGCTAGGATTCTATAGAAGAGCGGCCCTGATAATATACTGCTTCCTCTACAATCGCTTGTTGAATGAGGGCTGCAGAGAAACGCAGAGATAGTAGGAAAGAGAACGAAAGTATGCGGTCCGAGCTGTGCTTAGTAACTCGTGAGCTCCAAGAGAGAGGAATGGGAGGGATATAGAACTGGTCAAAGCGGGCGAGGATTCTATAGAAGAGCGGTTTGGAAATTTTTTGGTTTCCTCTTAGCTTCAAGGTATCGATGGGAATAATAGTTTTAAGAGAAGAGTAGTGATAGTAGTAGTAGTATTAGTAATTAAATTAGTAATGGGCGTTGGCGACATGTGATTCACGATGCCAAGCAGCCATTGAAAAATTATTTCCCCTGACCGGTATATTAGGGGATATTTCACTAGAAGTATATTTATTGTAGTAGGGATAGCGAGAGTGGCTTAATTATGGTATTCTCCTCATTTTCGGTTTCTTCGAAAACCCATAGTAAGGAGTTTTATCATTGTAACTCACGGGTGACAGGCAGGTAGGATAAAACCTTGGAAGGAAAATCCGACTGACATTTCTTCAACGATTTTATGGATATCCTTTCGATCCATACTTAACTTGTTATTAAATTATTTCTGTAATTAATCTGCGTTGGTGCTACTTTCCTTCTGAAAACTGACGTAAGTTCCGAGTTTAACTAACCAAGGCTAAAGTTTGAATTAGTTGCGGTAAATTACGCGCTGCTATAGCGACTATGCGAATTAACTGAGTTGAAACGAAGGCTTTCCTTACAGTTAGAACGTTCGCATCATCCATCAGAACAAAAGCGGCAAAACAGCATAGACTAGCCTTAAAAAATAATTAACAGATCAAGTTAGTAACATAGCTCCAAAGTATGAGCTATGGCTCATATCGATTTCTTCTACTTGGGATCTTTAATATGTCATTTTCTGTACCTTTCTCCTTGAACTATAAAGGGGAGGGGTTGACGAAACCGTCACCCCTAATTTAATTGAACTTAGAAGCCAAGGGTACAATGACGATTACCCGAAACCCATAAGTAACCCAGTAGGCCTTTTAAAATAGCCAATGATTAGTGAGTAGTCCCTCGACGCGCTACCTTTATGGGTACTATGACGATTACCCGAAACCCCCGATCCCTTTAAAATCGCGAATTATTAGTTAGCAGCCCCTCGACGTTTAACAATGCTAAATATTGATTACACACGTACTGCACAATTTTCAGAACTAGATTTTAAGGCAAAGAATGTTGGAGTTGCTTATTATAGGCCTATATTGTTATTTAAAAGAAAGAGAAACACATCTGAACCCAAGTGAAAAATACACTTAATGTGAAGTATATCGAATGAACCCTTTCATTTGTGTTCTAAGTACCGACTTACTATATATGACGCAGTAGACACAAGACAGAAACTGAAGCCATATAAATGTGCTCGTTTCTTCAAGAACGAAATTTCTTGTTTCCTTAAATCGGAAACAATTTCTTGGAAGGAACTTTCCCAAGCGTACAATTTTAAAACACGAATTCCGTTCAATATTTCACTCATCATTTTGACTCTCTTGTCAGTTATCTTCATTTGCAGATTCTGCGAAGTATTTCAAAGATATATGAGCTTGAACAGTTCAATAATAACAAGTTATTTTAAAATATCTCATTTATCTTTATCTTACTTGAATGTTTTTAGATTTACTGGTAATTAAAACAGAGATTGGAATACTCAAGAGAAAAACCAGAAGGCCAATTAAAGAAGAGACACCAATTTCATTGTATAAAAAGTAAGAACATAGAACTAGGTTGACAGGGATGGACCAGAGAAATGCTATTTGCGTTGAAAGAACAACGAATCGACTTGTATCGATGTAAATTGTGTTTAAAATTTCTCCCATCGTCATATCACTTCGATCGATATTGGAAAAACGTAAAACCTGTGAGTTAAGTAAAAACAATCATAAATTAGTATTAATATACTACCAAGAATACGTAAGCTGAAGATTGACCTTTTTGTAAAGGGCGTGCATAGTTGCGGATTTCAGTCTTAGGCCAAATTTAGTGGAGAAAATGCCCACACCTTCCAGTAACAAACAATTTGCCATTCCAGCAACTCCCATTAGGCATGCATAGAATACACCCTTCCAAAGAGGTTCGTCGCTCGAAGCAAAGTCTACAAGTAAGCTAAAAGTATAGAGGTTTTGATTTGACGTGAAGTGTATCATTAAAGAATATTTAAATATATAACATGGTTCATATCCTCGTATAACCACGCGTAAAATAATTAATTTCTTTAAACGAATAAACTTCTATGATCTAAAACCAAACAATGGTCACCAAACTAATAACAATGCTAAGTTTTAGAAAATAAATATGGTACCCAATTATGAATGGAGTTGTGAAAAAAACCGCATCTGCCAAAACTTGTAAGATGGCTCCAGCCAATACAAATTTCCACACTGTTTTAAAACAGGCCATTTCGATGGAAATTAAACCTTTCTTATTAGTATCGCTTTTTCTTCCCTTCACGAGGCTTTCCATTTCTACATCATCGCAGTCACTAAAATATAAGTTGAAATAATTAAGAAAAAAAGGCTTCGAAGTGCATGTAGAATGAATCTTTACACGTGCGTTTTTCTTAGTTTGTAATTCCAATAATTTTGAAATTTCCGCGACACGGTTAATGCTTTGTCCGAATCGTTCAACTCGTAAACATCCGATGGTGTTAGAGTAGTCTTCCAACCATTCCACACAGCCCTGAAACGATAGTTTCTTACAGCTAACAATAAGTAATTTAAGACCTGATAACTTTCAATGATTTATTTATTAGTAGTGTTCGGATTTTCCCAACTATTCTTGGAACTGGGTTCCTCAGATTGCTGCCATATTGGCTTGTGCACAATGACGCCCTGCAAACGTTGGAGCTCATGGAAAACTAAGATGGCTGTTCATAGTTCTAAGGTTTAATATGGATCCTTGTAGCTTATTGGCTCACAAAAGATTTCGCGATAACCTCAGAGATGTTGCTGGTATTATGTAGCGGAATTTAATCGGAATTATTTAGTTACAAGTAACTTTACCTCGTGAGCCACGAATGTACCATACGTGAACAGAAAGACGCTGCTTCTTCCGGTGATTTCTAAATTTTTTAAAACAGAAACGTAAATAGCTATGCAGAATTGAAAATCGTCCAGTCAAAAATGTTGCTCCATCGTTACATTATTGCGTTTGTTTTCATCGGAAGAGCCCTCCGACGATGGCGCCAAGGACAAGCATCGATAATACCAAGGGGAGGTTTACTGATTTTATTATAAGCCCAAAATCATCCTTCCTGCCACTCTGATGAAAGAGAGTACCATTTAAATTGGCTTATAAAAAATAAGTTATTTATAGACCTCTAAGTAGTTATCCATGATGTATGATCTGAAGATAATGACTTCACTAACTGCCGTGAGAGACCAGAATAGAAGATGTATCCCAGACGAAACGACCCCTCCTCTTCGACCAAAGCAAATTGCAACTAATAGTGCCAATACCTGATAAATTAATGTACGTTATTCAACTGGCTCAATTATGATAAACGAGTCATCAAGGTTAGATGTTTGTCAACTCTTTCGCTCTCATTCAAACGACCTTTTTCTTAGATGCTGATATTAATGTATATACAGCACTGTAATAGGGTTTTACGAGACTGTTCACTACGTTTGACTTTTTGTAAAAAGTACGATGTGCGAAAAAAACTATTCACGGACAGCAAAATTGCTAAATTACTTCCTCAGTTTTATCTTACTAAAGTTCCAAATTGCATTGCCGCTGCCACGTTGTCGAACGTCTGAAAATCGTCATGATACAATTGATTCGCTAGCTTCATCGCACTTAGAGTTGCCAATAAAATCAAAACAAGCTGAAATATTTGGAGAATCATTTATATTTTTTGCAATGTATAAAATGAACTTATGATACGTTTAGTTTTATTTAAATATGAACTATTTTACTTTCAATGATTACTTTATTTCTGGACAAATTATCATTAAAGGACTTACTATTTTCGTGATGGTGAGTATGGAATGGGGTAAAGGCTTCTGATTGGTTCTGGAAACTAGGGCTACTTCCAAGGGAAATAAGAGCCAAAATATTCCACATGGCACCCAGACTAAGACAGTGTTTTGGAAGCATGGCGTAAAATCAGGGTTGTTGGTATACCATGTTAAGTTGGAATTCTGAAATCGCAAAAAAAAAAATAATAAATATTGAGAATCAAACCGTTTTAAATAGAAGTCGAAAACCTTTCAGTAACGTTACTCTTATGTAGTAGCACGCACAAACTAATATTTTTTCCAATGTACCGACATCTTGGAAAATGGGGGTCAGAAATATAAAAAACCTGCTTAACGTATTAACGTTCGCGCGTTTCAACCGATTTCTTTAATATTTGGTACACTGATTCCCTATATCCAACAGGCGGGCTTTTTTTGGGTTTCGATTTTGGAAGCCCGAACAGTAAAAACCTTCATTATGGAATATATGTCGGGCGTTTTAACCGATTTTACTAATATTTAGTATACAGGTTTTCTTATAACCTATATGCGCGCCTTATCGCTTTTGGGCTTGGATTTTCCCGTCATATTTTTTAAATTAATGGACTTGTGATATAGGTTAACTACTAAGTTAAACATAATGAAGTAAACAATTTTCAAATTTAGAGCGTGCTCTTCCGTTTGAAAACATTGTTGGATTTTAAATTTCAGATAATAAAATATAAGATTTCATAAAAGTAAGAAAACTTCCATTTTAGCTAAGCATTATACTTCTAATATCTTAAATATTATTTAAACACGCTTATATTAATTTTATTTACCCAAAAAGACGACTGGCAAAAGCTATCCAAAATTTGCGACGACATTCTTGAAACCGAATTGAGTTTTATCCGTTATAACTTTCGGTATTTATTTTAAGACTGCATTGAAGCGTTCTCCCAAGTTATAATATAAGCTTTTCATCCCCTATAATGGCAAATGGCTTTAACTATCTTGCTTAACCTTCAAGATATGATTTCAAGCAAAAATAGCGGAGTCTGCCCATTCAACCGAATACCATTGGAACGAATCCCATTCGTCCGAAAATTTCTAGCCAGTATTTTAAAATCTAGCCCAATGGCGGTTTTCTATAAAAAAGGGAATTTTTTCCCATTCAATCGAATCCCATTGGAACGAATTCCCTTCAACCGAAAGTATATTAGTTTTATAAATCATTTAACAATGTTACGCCTTTTCCAAAATATTAATGTTTTGCTTCATTGACTTCTCAAATAATATGCCTTTTCCAAAACATTACTGTTATGTTAGGTTTAGGTTTAGGTTAGGTTAGGTTAGGTTAGGTTTGGCTAGGTTTGGCTAGGTTAGGCTAGGTTAGGTTAGGCTAGGTTAGGCTAGGCTAGGTTAGGCTAGGTTAGGTTAGGTTAGGTTAGGTTAGGTTAGGTTAGGTTAGGTTAGGTTAGGTTAGGTTAGGTTAGGTTAGGTTAGGTTAGGTTAGGTTAGGTTAGGTTAGGTTAGGTTAGGTTAGGTTAGGTTTGGTTAGGTTTGGTTAGGTTTGGTTAGGTTTGGTTAGGTTAGGTTAGGTTTGGTTAGGTTAGGTTAGGTTTGGTTAGGTTAGGTTAGGTTAGGTTAGGTTAGGTTAGGTTAGGTTAGGTTAGGTTAGGTTAGGTTAGGTTAGGTTAGGTTAGGTTAGGTTAGGTTAGGTTAGGTTAGGTTAGGTAAGGTTAGGTTAGGTTAGGTTAGGTTAGGTTAGGTTAGGTTAGGTGGTTGGTTAGGTTAGGTTAGGTTAGGTTAGGTTAGGTTAGGTTAGGTTAGGTTAGGTTTGGTTAGGTTTGGTTAGGTTTGGTTAGGTTTGGTTAGGTTAGGTTAGGTTTGGTTAGGTTAGGTTTGGTTAGGTTTGGTTAGGTTTGGTTAGGTTAGGTTTGGTTAGGTTAGGTTAGGTTTGGTTTGGTTTGGTTAGGTTTGGTTAGGTTAGGTTTGGTTAGGTTTGGTTAGGTTTGGTTAGGTTTGGTTAGGTTTGGTTAGGTTAGGTTTGGTTAGGTTAGGCTAGGCTAGGTTAGGTTTGGTTAGGTTAGGCTAGGCTAGGTTTGGTTAGGTTTGGTTAGGTTAGGTTAGGCTAGGCTAGGCTAGGCTAGGCTAGGTTTGGTTAGGTTTGGTTAGGTTAGGTTAGGTTAGGTTTGGTTAGGTTTAGTTAGGTTAGGTTAGGTTAGGTTTAGTTAGGTTAGGTTAGGTTAGGTTTAGTTTGGTTAGGTTAGGTTTAGTTTGGTTTGGTTTGGTTTGGTTTGGTTTGGTTTGGTTTGGTTAGGTTTGGTTAGGTTTGGTTTGGTTTGGTTTGGTTTGGTTTGGTTAGGTTATGTTAGGTTATGTTTGGTTAGGTTATGATTCAAGGCAAGAGGGAACGAGTTATATTAAGACTTGTTCCGTTTTAATTACGATTAATTAATACCCAAAAAGTTATAAGTCCAATATGATCTTTAATTTTTCATTTATTTTGGTACAAAATATAATTCAATTAGATATGAAAATCTACCTTCACTGCTATGGCATTTAGAAGTTTTAATGCAGCTTGAGTTCCGTTTACATTGGGGTTCTAATAAGAAGATAACTATAGAGGCTTTTTAGAACAAATTATTGCAATAATTTACCGCCAAATTTGGCTACATTTCGGTCGAATGGGATTCTGTCGAATGGGGTTTCGTTCGAATGGGTTTCGGTCGAATGGGCCAGGAGCAAAATAGCTTATTCTGTTTCTAAGTGATAAACACGTTATCGCTATTTGTACGAAAATACTTTCTAAAGCCATGAACCGATGCGAGAGTAGATTAAATAAGAGTAAAAAATACAACATTTCAAGCGAGGGCTATAAACCTGTACTTTTAGAGCTAGAGTGGAACAATAGCACCACTATCGTGAGATTGCCTGTAGCAATAATAGTAGTTGGTAGGAGCAAGAGAAAAGGTGGTGGTACCGATTAAGGTTGCTTGTGATCTTAGCAAATTCAGTGTCTTAAATGTTTAAAACCAAACACATTAGTCACATTTACGGTTGTGATTTACTCCTAGTGGATTGGTTCTTCGTACAAAATAATAAGACAGATAACGCGGAAAGAACGGCGTTTCAACTAGCTTTTAATCTAACTATTAGATTGTTAGTTGGAAATTGGAATCGAATTTTAAGGTGGGTCCCCCCGCCAGGTGCAGCGCCTTATCAAATGTCCTCTGAATGTTCAATCACAGTTGGGACCAAGATGTTGTTCAAAGTGTGGTATCTATCACACCAGTGCAAAATCCATGAATTTACATAAAAGATCTTGTTGAATTTTGGCCACTGTAGAGCCTATCGGACCCACCAGAAGAAGTGCAAGGCTTGCTTCAATTGCTGCAAAAAGAAAGAAAGAAATTTTGGGTATTTTCAAAGACGACTTAAATGAGAATGACGCAGAGTGGGTCGACCAAGATGAAGGGAAAAATCATGACGTGATTGGTGTTCAAGAGGCACCTATTTCCGTGCGCGCAATCAATCGAAGAATGGCTCTCTCCAACGTGGGAAGAAATTTAGTCAATTAACAGGTTCATTATTTGTACGGTAATAATATTTATATATATATATATATATTAGTCAAATTAAGTTTTAAATTAAGACAAATCATAGGGGGGGTTAAAGAAAAGTGACGTGGCTTTTAATTTTTTCGGAGAAAACGTGACGAAGCGTGATCTAAGGGGACGGGGGGTCAGAAAATGCTTTTTTTGCGTGACGTAGTTTATGGACGGTCCCTGGGCCCTAAAGTGTGTTTATTGTTTACATAAACTGAAAACTCATCCTGGTTTCTAGTCCCTTAAAACACCAATAGCTTCGCAATATATATATTTCAGGTAGTTGTTTCTTTGTAGTTTTTGTTCTTTATGCAGTCTTAGTTCGGTACCGAATTTTATAATACTGCGTGGTTCATATCAAAAATACTGGAGGGAGAGTTTTAGAAACGGTATGGTTAAGGTATTCATGGTTGGATACGTGAACACATAGCCATTAAGCGTGTCCAAAAGGTCCTTCAATAGAGTCAGTTAATGTTTAACCCCAATTAAGCATCGTTGTAATGAAATTGAAAGTTTTAAAAGGATTTATTTTTTTAAAAAATATTATCATGCAGAAATTTTTACACGTTCCAAAGACTATTTAGTGTTTAGTGTCTACATAAATACCAAAATCTGCACCTTTTTAACCCCTTAATAAACACTCTGCCAACTTACAGTTATTTCAACAAATTAATCGCGAGACTTTCACTACGATTAGAAGCGTATTGTTGATTTAATTTCTTTTTGCGGGTGAAATGCGTTCCAGTTTTATAGCGGAAGTAATTTTTAACATCAATCAACTGAAGTTCGAAATAAATGTGATAATTCGATCAGCTGTTTTTCGATAGAATTGGAAATGATAAAAACTTTAGACGAGAGACGTGCGTAAGTTCATTAAACTGAAGCATTTCAAACCTTTCAAGATATATAACAGTTATACTGTAACTTAGATAAAAAGTTGTAGAAACTCCGCTCTTTTCGAACATATATCGAGAGCAAATTTACCTGTAGTAAATCACATCAGAATTCTACGAGTATGTTTTGGCATTCCAGACAATGAATTTACCAAAGTCCAAACTTTTAATATTGCTCCTACCTTGCCCCGACTATTATTGCTAGAGTCATAAGTTTATCATGCCTCTAAGTACACAAATACGGGTTACAACTGGGCTTCTTCCGCAGGCTACCGTGACGTCAGAACTCGTATAGCGCTAAGATCCGAAGAGAGAAAATTTTGAAATTTCTGTCGTGGTGCAGCCACCAAGCGGTCGAGACGATTACTAAATGGGTCACGTGATAAAAAATCATCCAATGGAATAAAGGAGATTTTTACGTTTCGTATAGGCAGGCATTGGAGGGGGAACGAATTTTACTTAAGCAACCCCAAATCCCTCTCTCTCTCTCATGAGAGAGAGAGGCGGTTTCAGTCCTGAAACATTCTAAAAGGGATAAAAGAAACGCTAGCCTAGGCAGTACAATTTTGTATTGAAGTTGAGGTGATAAATGATACGGAGAGAGTATAGGGTTTCATTAAAGGGAGCCAGACAAACACTATTGCCATTTATCTACTTAGAGGCATTATAAACTTATGCTAGAGTCAATTTCTCACGATAGTGTCGCTAATCGCTAGTATTCCCTTTTTGCTAACAGGCTGTATTTCATACTTTTAACTTAACTTACGATTTTTACAAATTGTGATAACATTTTATCGTTACGTTAACCAAAAACTTTACAAATAAAATAATCTAAGGTTAAAGTCCTCTCTTAGCAAGTTAGTTTGAGAGATACGCGCTTTGAAAATCTGGGAGCACGGCAGTGCTCCCAGCCAAGTCGAGCACTGACATCCTTTTCTCGAAGCAACTCGTGGCACTTTTAAGCCCACTGTAACTTCGTGATGGGTACAGGTAAAAGTCTGAAATTTTGCTTGCCGCGAGGACTGTCAATCCTAGCTATAGTTTCCAAATTTCAAGTTCCTACCCTATTTACTTTTCGAAATATCGCAGGTGAAATTTACCTAATTTTGTCACTCACACACTCACTCACTGATAATCAAAATTCTAAGGTACTTCTAGGAGAGATAGAAACTTAAAATTCATGATTTAGTTTTCATTTATTTTATAAAGCACAGAAAAATTAAAACATCCCGAAATTTTTATAAAATTGTTCTTTAGTTCTTTATTTTAAAACTAGATGGCGCTGCCGTCTTTTCAACCGAAATAGTGTGTGTTCTTGATGAAAGGACGTAATGGTCCAAAGTTAACCGAAAGTTAAATATATATTAAAGCTAATAGGAGTAGTAGTTTAAAATAAATGTGTCGTAACTGATGCTACATTCTTATATTAGGATATCGCGTACAGTCGTTATTGCATATTCTCTGCGGGTCGAAAGAGGTATTTCAGCGTAGATATGGACAAACGTTAGCGATTATATT
Organism: Phalangium opilio; assembly: GCA_019434445.1. Taxonomy (NCBI): domain Eukaryota; kingdom Metazoa; phylum Arthropoda; class Arachnida; order Opiliones; family Phalangiidae; genus Phalangium; species Phalangium opilio. The sequence goes on from JAEQBA010002633.1 coordinate 397,512, forward strand.
GGCAAACGAAGTACCACGAGATGGTCTTGTTTTAATATAACTACCGAAGTATAACGAGAGGGTCTACAAAAAGAAGTGAGATCCTATGAAAAACATTAACATGTACAAAAAATGGGCCAAGCCTCGCCTCGTGCCCTTTCCGCCGTAAAACTTGCTGAGATCCCATGAAGAGCCAAGTCTGCCTTTTGTTCTCATTCAATCGCCAATTGAACAATTATATTACAAATTAAGTCTTTTTCCTAATTAATAACCAATATTCTTTGACTCTATCATTATTATACATCTTTGTTCGTATCAAAAATATCGTGTCTTGGCAAGCGCAGGTCCCTCGACCATAAACGATTTAGTGAATATCCCTTCGATTATTTTAAAATCGGCAACGATTTAGTGAATATCCCCTCGACTTCCTTTTAATATTACTTACTTGCGATTGCCAAGTCACGATATTTTTGATACGAACTTGATATAACTATAAGCATAAGTTCATAAGATATGTTCCATAAATTTGTCACTGGGTACTGAGAGCTTGTCATGAACTGACGTAGGTGGAACGTCATAGATTCTCGTAAAGCGACAACCAGGTAAGGCGCTATCGTAGGCATTTGCAGACTAAATAGGAAGATGGACTGCAAAACGGAGTGTAGTAAATTCTGGCATCGTTCTTGAACTAGCTCTCAATAAGTCTCTAGCATTAAGAATTTACGGTCATACCAGGAGTTCATAATAGCCCGAAGTACGAAACTGGTTAAAAAGCCCGTAACAACAAAGTTTCGCCGTAAAGCTCAGCGGATTCATACACCGCTTAACTCCCAAAGAAATAGTTACCCCATTTTTTAGCGCCCACGCGCATTAACTTACACACTTCCGGTTTAGCACTATTTTTATCTTGTGATTAATTTTGGGAACGAAAATGGCTCACGTCTGCTTCTGTCGGAACGGTGTAAATTAAGCCTTGGCTAAGAAGTTGGCTTTTAGTCGGGGTTTCTAGTTTTCTACAAAACATTTAAACGATCGTCAATGATGTTTTGTTGTGATATGTGTGAGTGAGAATTCCGTGGTTAAATTAAAACCGTTCGGACAAATTTATTCCCAGTATCTTTAATATAAGAATTGCAACGTGTTTGTACGTCCACCATATCGCCATTTTTCTTAACGACGGAGGTCCCAGCCAACGGAAGCTTTGGAACGAAAACCAAGGAGCATAGATACCATTACGATATACTGTAAGGTTGTATTTCCATAAACAGGCTAATCCATTCTATGCGCAATGACAATCTTGTTGTTCGCGATTTTTACCATTAGCTCTATGGCCAGTTTCATACTTCCCCCCGGAAGGGGGGTTATTATGAACTCCTGCTATTAATAAAAAATAAAATAATGATAAATGTTCCGTTAAAGCACTAAAAAATGCAGCGCCTTTAACAAAAAGTAAAACAAACGAACAGACAAGGTGCGCGGCTAAGAATCTCCCAGAACGGACGATAATCTGTAAGCGCGTTTCAATGGTAAAACCAAAAGCGGATAGAATAACAGAAAGTCTGGCTCTCAACCTCTGAGCAGCTCCACGTAAAATTAGAAGCCCCCATAGTTCTATTTTTAGTGCGACCCCCTTTAAGCCCCGAGTTACAAACGGCGATTGACTCTAGGTACATGCGTGATCTGGTTGGAGAAAATAGTTCCTTTAGTCTTGCCAATCTACTTGACTATATGGTCTTCAGAATTTTGAGTGGTGTGTGTTTGCTGCTGCGCGTGGAATGGTGGAATTGTTACGAGCCTGTCGAACCAGCTAAGTAAGTTTTTAATTTTAAATATGTTTTAAACTGTTTTTATGAAAACATTTGGTCGTAACGACCTCAGTATTAATTCTCTAGTCAAGTTAGTTAACGCAGACGTGTTTATTGACAAATAACATTATGCTAGGGTGCACTTGTTGCTCTTGATGACCAAGGCTTAGGTGATGTTTCTCACTTTTTAAGTTTTTTAAAGGTTATCATTATCAACGAAACATTCTGTCATAAGTCAAGTAAGAAGCTCATGGTCTAGTCAAGTTAATCATCAATAATAATGGAAAATACGGATAGCAAAGTTATAATGAATGTGATACTGGACAAATATGAAAAGGATCATTTCTTTAAATTGGACGTGTCAGGAAAAAGGAAAGGGGCCTTGGAGTATTTGCATAGGAATGGGAGTTTAGAAGAAATTATAGAAGATATGGAAGCACAATATAATCTTCTCAAGTCAAAGCACGAAGATGATGTGGCGGGTTATTCGCAGTTTTTATTTTCCTGGAACAACTGGGTTTATAATTTGGTGTTGGCCGAAGGTGCTCCACGTCCTGTTATTGTTTGTAACGCTATTTTTGAATCTGAACTGTCAAATGTGATACATTGGATTGCTTGGACGCTTTTGGACTGTAAGGCCGAAGCTCTTCGAGAGGGGGAAATTGTAGCAAATGAATTGGAAAAAGTGTCTGAAAGACGCCAACACGATTATCCATTAAATATTTCCAAGGCTGATAGCGTTAAGTACAAATTGCGTCATTTAAAAACAGACCGACTTTATACAATGAATAGACTAGTTGGAGGAGCCATGGGAGAAATCTGGGGCGTTAATAAGCGTGGAATGCAAGTTTTTCAAAAAATAAAGAAAGGAAAGAAACCTCTCACCCAGAAGCAAAGAGACAAAGCACACGTGAACTACAAAATTAGCCTTTCTCTACGTAATTGCGATCTGTTAAAAACAGATATTCCACCGGCCCTTGATGAAATAAACCAGGGAGGTTTGTTTGTTGCTGATGCGACAATAATTCCATATGTCAATAAAATTGTAAAGCTGGTTGTTGATGAATTTAGAAGATGGTCGTACGGAATTAATCCTCACAAATCCATTAGTAAGTATTACATATTTTAATTTCAAACATTCATGTTATTTTAATTTACGTTAAATTAAATTACTGTAGAAGAAACTGTGGCAGTCGTCAAAAACGATCCGACTTTAAAAGGTATATTTCATGGTATTGTGGAGAAAATACCTCGAATTAAACAAGAGGGATTCACAAGTGAAGAACTTGAAGCATATCGCCTCATTTTTGAGAGAAAAATCGTGCATGGTAAACTTGCTGATTTGATTAGAGGGCAAATTAGGAAAAGACATGAGAGGAAAGGTAATAGAGGTGTAGGGGGCCAAACTTTAAGGTGTGTTTTATATGGACAAAAAGGAAAAAGAGGAAGAAAGACAATTCAAAATAAATCACACGCACAAAAGAGAAAATCAAATACAAACAACGGCACAACCACCAAAGAAAATCGAAGAAAAAAGAAAGGCCCAACCACCATGTTGAAAGGAATTACTCCAATACCTCCCTTGAGTAAGAAGTCAAAGGTATTAGCCACAGCAGTTAAGAAAGACATCCAGGCTGAAAGTGGTCCAAACATTTGCAGCGTTGACAATACAAGCCAACAACCATGTACGTCACAAGTATCGAGACGGGGAAGAATAATTAAAAGAAGAATTTTTGACGATTTTAATTACTCTTAAAAACTGTGATAACTTTTTAGTTAACTAGAAAACTTTGGTTATTATTTTAATTTCACTTAGATATTTTTGTTTTGTTATTTTAATTACCATTAGAAAATGTGATAACTAGTTCCTAAAGCTTAAGAACTTGGATTATTTTAAATACACTTAAAAACAGTGATAACTATTTTTACCTTTATGTAATTGAAAGATGTGATACCTTTTTTGTTTTAAATTTTAAAACAATTAGCAATTGTGATAGCTCATGAAGTGCACGCAATTAACGTGTTAGGCCAAAGTTCTTAGATTATTATCTATGTCTCAGATAATGTGTTTGCGATTAAAAACCAATCGTTATTTAAACTGTTACGCTTAATTTTATTGCTTTGTATTACAAGGTTTTATTTTATCTAGGAGGTCTAATCCCACTTTACGATAGGATGATTCAGCATTTTGGGAACTTTTCGTAACATTTTTTACCATTATTGCGCGTCTGCTGCTATGAACATTTAAGCCAGTAAGTTTCGAAGCTGCGATATATTTCATTTGACTGAATAATGTTTCGACCGCAGATCCATTTATTCTCACAGGGTAGATATACCTTGTTGGATGTCTAGTTGTAAAGTCTTTAACATAGTCAATGAAACCATAAATGGAAACCCTAAGGAGCTCCCATGTCTGCCATGCTAAAAAGTGTCGGTTGTTTGTCATTTTCTCATTTGCCAATATTTTTTCTGAAGCCCAAGTTTCGAAGTATTTTAAGCCTTTTAACATTGACTTGATTGGATCAGAATCATCTCCACTTACAGGCCTTTTGGATAGTAGACCCTCTTCAAAAATATGTTGACATGCCTTCAAATAATCGTAACAAGCCATGACAGACGGTGCATCTATTGGTTGCTTTTCATACAATGGGTTGGCATAGTTAAAGAGTTCTCCTAGAAGAGGATTTTGTTGCATGATTCGTGCTGGAGTGACATTTAATTTAGTCCAAGAGTCTCGATCAATGTGAGATTTCAGCAGACCCTTAACTTGGACCATCTCATCCGAATCTCTTCTGTCATCTTCCCTCTTTTTTACATCTTTAATTTGTAACCATCCAAAGCGAATCCCACCAATAGTAAAATCCCTTGTACCTTTATCCTGTGAATGTTCTAGGGCATTTATCATGTTCTTGAGCTGATGGCTAGGGCAAACTATCCAGTAGATCCAGGCCCCTTTAACGTAGGGATTGCGAAATCTTGTTTCAAATCTAAAATCCAGAGACCCATCTTGTTTAAGGGAATGGGAAGTTGACTTTGTTTTGCCAAGACTTTGTCTCATTGCAGTCATGTTGCAACTTCCTCCATCACAGACGAGAGCACCAACTTCTAGACCGACACTATGAAACGCAAATACAGTCCTCAGCATCGAACTTGTAATTGCTGCGTGAGATGTGGGTTTAGCAAACATAAAGTAAGGCCCAATGATATCAAACTTGGTACTGGTACATCGCCACAAATACTGGAGTACGTACTCTGCTTCAAGGATTTCTGAAGCTGTTTTATACTTATACAAGTCTTCCAGGGAAGCAAATTCGGTAGGGTTCATTTGGCATCCAACAAACTCGCCATTCCGCGAATTCCACATCATCTTTCCAATTATTTTGACTTCATCAAAAATTAACGCTCCTTCTTTCACAGGATTTTGTAGTTGTGGGTTATCTTTAATAAACTGATCAAATCTGTCTGATTCCGTTTTGAGATGTTCTAGGTCAATTCCAGGTTTACTTGGGATTTCACGTAGCTTTGCTTGTAAAGTGTGTACACTTGGTAACTTTAACACGTCAAAGGCAGAAAGTGCGTCATAAGCTGCAGGTGATCTCGAATAAACACTTAGTGCAATTCTATATGTTAAGGCTGACCATCTGTTGCCGTTAGAGCCATTAACACATTTGTCTTGATCCTTTAGAAAATCATTTTGCAAACAAGGTTTACTGTTCATCTCCCACGCTTTTCTTAATGCCCGACTTAACACTTTATTTTTCTTAGATACGCTATCAAATATTTTCTCTAATTCTTCTCGATCTTTTAGGTTAATCTCTTGAACAACTTCTCGCATTTTCTTATCTTGGTCTTCACTTAGTTGCAGGCTTGTTTCTTTGATCTTTTCTTCTAGTTGTCTTATCTTTCTGTTTAGAAATGATCGATTGCTTTTATTTTGACGAAGTCTGTTGCGCCTTGATTTTGGTGTTAAAACACCGATTCTACATGAGGAATTATGTAACTGTCTCTTTTGCTTCCTCGTTGGAGTTAATGACGCCTTTTTCTTTTGGGCATGAGTCAGATACCTTTTAAATTTGGATACATTAATTACTTCTTGAATTTGTAGGTTAATTTTGAAAAATTACCAGTTCAGAGCTCGACATTTGCGACATTGATAAAGCTTGTTCTGAATTTTATCTTTACTGGCATTAACTGGAGGTACAAACCATACGAAACATTCCTTGGATTGATAACGTTCGAAAGGGGCAGTAAATTTGACAAGATTCTTTGTAGTTTCCAGCCCTTCACATTCATTCTGATATAAAAGATTTAAGCATTATAATTTAGATACGTTATTTTAATATTAATAATAAATTGGTATTTACTAACTTTAGATATTCCTGAGCAGAACACCTTGTTTTCATTTAAAAGGTTCAATTTAACAGAAATAATATCCGTTTTCAATGTTGCAGTGGCAAAATCAAAATATTCAAATTCTTCAGCAGATTCAAAAAGAGTCAAAATTGTCCCTTTTCCCGTTGAATCAAATAACATCCTGATTGGTGTATCATAATAAGAAGAAACACCAATTAATCCATTATTTTTAGAAATTTCTAGTTGTTCCAAAAGACCATTTTGATTTGTCAAATGTTTTATGGAAAGTGATCCTAAAATATAAACAAAATATGGGTATAGCTTTGGTATAGGCAACCCTTAATTCTGCAAAGGTAAACAAGAAAAAAAGCTTACCTAGATTTGAAGTTTCAAGGTGAGGAAGCAGCTTTATCAACGGTGATGATGGAGTATTAAATGGTCGAGCTACTAAAGTGTCTTTAACGATTAAATTTGCAACTGATGTCTCTGATAGTTCCTCTTCGGGTTTATTATCGCTCTGATTAAAATCTGAAGCCAAGGTATGGGTTTCACTATCGCAAATACATAGTTTACGTTTCTTGGAATTTAAATCCATATCCCCATCTTCGCGTTTCCGTTTTTGGGCATTTAACTTAGCAAAAGAGTTAATTTCATCCCATTTCCACGCTGGAATTATGAATCCAAATATTTCCGTTTGAGTTTCCACAGTAACATTACGTGACCCGTTATCTAAAACCGTTTCCAAATCTGTTTGAACTTCCTTCGTTAAATTTAACGGTTTTAAACTTTCCAATGACGTCGATGTTTGCCCAAGGCTAGTTTGAATACCAACAGTGTGCTGAACCTTTGCATAGGCATTATATTGAGTGGTTTTGTTTTTTGGCATCAAATCTTGTTGTAGTTGTGATCTTTTACGCGGCATTGTTAAAACCAATTTACCAAGAGCGAAAAATTAATAGGTTAAAATGAACTAGCACTCTAGCACGACACGGAGACCGCCATTTTCCAAGTAGTTTTTTTTTTTTTTTTAGAAATAAGCAGAAAGCTTTTTTTTATTTCAAAGATTCCCGGTAGACGCGCTAGTGTCGCCCGGGTCTATTTTCGATAGATTTAATACGCCCCATTACGTAAACAAACTGCTTCGTGATTGGCTACCTTCTCTAAGGGGGTAAGTGTGTGGTAAGACGCTTCTCGACTTAGGTGGAAACCGTTGTAAAAGGCTGAAACTACTGTGAGAGCCAGACTTTCTGTTATTCTATCCGCTTTTGGTAAAACGGGCAGTCGAAGACTCCTTCACCCTATATCCTCCTAGCCTATATAACCCGAAACTTTTATTAAAACCCAAACAAAATATATTTAGGCTTTCTTTGTTTTGATGTTTGAGTTTTTATAGAATAGTTAGAAAGCAACCGCGATTAACCGTTTTGGTTTTACCGCTGTTACTTAAATACAGTCGAAAATCTATCAGCACTCTCTACAACCTTTGAAGGTTTCGGATTGCACTTGCTACCAATATTTTGGGCTTCAAAATGGCGATGAATCGACTTGAATGATCGATATTTTAAAGGGTATGAGAAGCTTCGTTTGAAAAACCTCTGATTTATACAGTATAGCAAAAGATAGAATTAATTACTATGAATTCAAAAATATCAAGCTTTTAATTCACCGACTTCTGGTTATTTGGCAATATGCATTTGAAAATGCTTCATATGAAATTATTTGAAATCCACTTTTTAAGAAAGACTAAAACGTTTTCCTGTTTTTGACGTCACACACGCGAGAAGTATGGACAGAGCTCGAGACGCGTATACCTCGCGCGTATAGGATTCCCGCGCTTTTTTCCTCAACGTCCTAGTGATGTCATAAAACAGACGAACAGGCTCGACAAGACAAAATGATTTATATATCGAAACTGAGTTTTCGTGATTTTCCAATGGATTTTAAAAATAGAAACTTTTGTTCAATTATATTAAAAACTTGATATTTTGAAAGTAGAGACTTGAAAGTGTAATATAATACCACTTTCGTGCTAAAATATGATGTAAATTGTAAATTACAATACCCTTTAAGTACAGGTATTTAGAATTTAAATTTTCAAATCTTAAATATAATCGTCGATTTGATGAAGTACTTATTTTGGTAGGTACGCCCAAGAGACACCAATAGATGTATCGACAATTTTGGTGAGTTTATCAACATTCGGTCGCAAGTCTCACATGTATTTCTTTTTCCTCGTGGCAATTAAACCAGAAGGGAATAACAGGGAATATTCCCTTCTGATTAAACTTAAATATTTCATGTCAGGAATCGTGGGAGATTAAGCGCCACGCGCCATATTTCAAAATCATGGCGAATTATTTGAAACGATCCCTCAACATAAAGTATTATTTAGGGGTGTGCGAATACCACTTTTTCGGTATCGAACCGGTTACCGAATACAAAAAAATTTTCCTTATCAAATACCTTAGGCTTAACTATTCGCGATTAATCGGGTAGTAACCCTAATAAAAACAGTAGCACAAGGCCTTATCCGGTAAAAAACACATCACTGCTAGTGAACAAACGCCTCCTAAACTAAAATTTAAGTCAAAGAGAGTCATGCCACCCCAAATAAATTTCCTTCTTTGCCACGAGCGGCAGTGCGGCACTACCAGGGAAGGAAAACCGCTCGTGTAGATTGGGGGTAGCGCTGACGTAAAGGAAATGGACAGGAGACGGTCCACCAAAGACCTACAGTTAGATACTTAAATAGGATGATTTGCTTATGGTTAAATAAATAAGAAGTGAGTTGAGATGCTTACATGTACTCGGGCCATTCATTTTTAATTTTATTAGCATTTGCCAACGATTAACGTTTTTGGAATGGAAATGAAAGTTTTGTTAAATGTGTATCAAAATGAATCTCGGTCTCCTCAAACATCTCTCCACGGTAGCAGATTGATAGCAGCCAATGGAAAAAGCAAGCATTAACACGTAATTACGGGATATAATCCGTATTTTAACCTTAACAAACTGGTTTAATTGTTTGTTTTTTTAATTTTAACCAAATTTTGTTTTGTTCATTTTAGTTATTCCACAGTTATTCCAGTACAAATGATACTATACTTTTCGAAAAGTCACAACTGACATCATTCATATTTTCAAGTTCATAACAGTTTGGCGTCTTTCACCAATTCATAAAAAAGCGATTGTTCTTTCTTGAGAAGATTTTTCGGAGAGTCAAATTCTGCTAAGCATCCTTGGTCCAGAACCAAGACCCTATAATGACAAAATTATAAAAACAGAATACTGTAAAATTATCTCAAAACCGAAAATGTATAACGCGATATCCAGTGGTTAATAATGGCATTCTTAACCACTAAACAATTACAATAGCTGGTATAGCCATGAGTTAATAATATGTTAGCTCCCTATAAGTTACTCAGGCAATTCATTTTTATACTCCAGCGTTTTCTCCCGCCCCGCCGGCTTCCCAATTATATGTGACGCTCTGCGGCCGCCACGTGAACGAAAAACGTATTTACTCTTCTTTCCGGTTTTTCCCCGGAAGCGCGTGTAGTGGAAGCTAGCCAATGATATCGGAGCTATTTAAGAAGCCGAATATTTCTCTCAGTAGCCTCGGTTAAGAAAACAGTTAAGATATCAGTGGATTGAATTTAGCTGTTGTATAATTTTCTCGTTTCAAGTCACAATAACAACTCTTATCTTTAGCATTATTTATCAATATCGGCAAATTGCATTGAGTTCGTGCATTTTTTTTGTCTCAGTACTGACACGAACGCCATGATTTAATGTTAAATTGTTAAAACATAAACATTCACGACTAAAACACTCCCTTGGTGAAAAAGCAGCCGACGACTCGAGGTCGAGGAGCCGCACGGGCGGGATTTTTTTTTCGACAAGAGAGAGCGCAACATTCGGATTTTTTCCCGCGCGGGCGAAATGAGAAGAAATCGCTGGATACATTACGCCTATGGAGCCTGAGTAACTTATAGGGAGCTAACATATTATTAACTCATGGTATAGCGTATGTCTCTGCTGGGGTAACAACTCCTTTTAACTTAATGGATGGGGGATATGTAACTATCTAATTAAAATTTAATTAGATTTAGGATTAGCTAATTAGCCAATTGGATTTGCAATTTATCTTTTACGCCAATTTGTAGTAACAACTAAAAATCGAGGAATTTATTCATGATTCATCTATTTATTCGAAAATGGCGGTAGAAAAGTAATGCGGAACACAATGCAATATAACTCCCGATTTGGTTGAAATAATGATTGAACCGTCGTTTCTTGAAACAATTCCTCACTTAAAAAACATATTTAAACAAACACTGGATGAAAGTCCATTTAGGCTAAGACCATTAAACACAGTGTGTGTTTAATGGTCTTAGATTTAGGTAGCTGATGTAATTTCAGAAATAGTTTATTTATCTATGTGGTTATTCCTTCTGTTTACTAAGGCAGATAGATGGCGAGTGTCGACATTTTAAATTTAAGTAAACCCCTTCTAAACCTAGGAAATAGTCGAAGACTTACAGGGAATTCCCTAAGTTCAAAGTTATTTTTACGTTTTGTCAAAACTTCAAAATACATCATATTGATAAGCACTATTTTTCAAAGGGTATTAAAAAAATCAGCAATTTATTGGATAAAGGCTAACAATTAGATGAATTTGTTTATGTGATTCCCAACAAATTACATACCTGTCATAATCCATAATTGTATTGATTCTATGGGCGATGGTGATGATCGTCGACGATGCAAATTCCTTCCGTATCGTCGCTTGAATGAGAGCATCCGTGTCCATGTCCACCGAAGCCGTCGCTTCGTCCAATATTAAAATCGTCGTGTTTCTCAATAATGCACGAGCTAAGCACACCAACTGACGTTGACCAACACTATAGGGGAACCGCACCGTTTGAGAGCTTGAAGCGAAAATTTACCACACGACATAGTTTGCGAAGCATTTAGGATTATCAGGGTTAGATTTATTTTTTTAAGTCTTAAAAATAAATCTATCCCTGATGCATGTTTTTGAAAATGTTCCCAAAATTTCTATATACCTCAAATTTTGTCCACCTTCGCTGACCGGGAAATCGAGTCCGTTTTCGTGACCTTCGACGAATGGTTTCAAGTGAGAATGTTCGAGAGCGGACCAGAGACTCTGATCGTCGTATTTTCCGAACGGATCGAGATTGATCCTCAATGTTCCCGAAAAGAGAACAGGGTCTTGGGGAATGATAGCTAAACGCGATCGCAAATCGAATAACCCGATACTAGCGATCTTCACTCCATCGATTACTATTTCGCCGGCTGCTGCCTCGATGAGTCGAAACAGGGCCAAGGTCAGCGATGACTTTCCGGCTCCCGTTCGACCAACTACACCGACCTTTTCACCGCCCTCTATCGTGAAATTCAAATCTTTCAGTACGAGATTCATTCCTTCGCGATACCGGGTACTATAGTTCCGAAAAATAATTTCTCCACATTCGGGCCATTGTGGAGATAACGAAATGTTTGGTTTATGCCATTCCGCTTCGGACTCTAAATGACAATACTCGTGAACTCGCTCCGCACACACGATCTGCGTTTCCAAACTGCTTATTTGGACTGCATTGACCTTTAGAGTATTAATTGTCTGTCAATGAGAATATTGATATTTAAGTGTAATATCCGATCCACATGCACAGAAACATAGTTGGAATTTTTTTAATGGAATTTAACTTTTTTTTAAGATAGCATCAACTGTAATTTCTTACATTTAAAGCTGCACTCAACACAAATCCGACCACACCAGATGAAATAGTTCCCTTGCATAGAACAAGAAAGAGTGACGAAGAAAATATCAAGAAGTTTGCCAGTAAATTAAATCGAACTGCCAGCCACCTTTAAAGATTGCCATTATTCAAATCGTGACCAATCTCATAACAAATGAATGCAATATTCAACAAGTTCGCGTCATTAAACTTTGACAAATAATATTTACCTTTGGCTCATGTTCATCATGTAATTGGCTGCAGTACTCTCGTCTAGAAGCTGAAGAAACCTTGTGTCGTATTTATTGCCCGCGTTGCTAGCTCTGATGACTGTAGAGCCAGCAACGGATCCAGAAACGTGGGAAAACAAAAAAGAGTTCTTCGTTCCGTAAATTCTTTTCAATTGACGATTTGAAGCCATGAAAAAACGCTAAGTTAAACCCATTAATAATGGTCAGTATTCACTCAAGAAGTAGTTTTGTCAAATCCACAAATATCCAAAAAGTGAGGGATCGAGACTGTCTTATATTCTGTTTGCTTTTAATTTGCGTTCTTACCTGAAGCAATGAATTCGCAGTAAAAACGACGGCAAATGCAATGATGAAAAGAGGCAGTCCAATTGAAGCTGAAACCGTCGTTACAACCATTAGAAATGTCGCTAACATACAACCCCTAATCAATTCCGGTATCTGTTGGTCCAGGTCGTCGATATCTTGCGAGAATCGATTCAGTATTCTACCAGCGGGTGTTGTATCGAAAAATGAAATTGGAGAGCGTAATATACGTCTTAACATGTCAGCGTGTAGCACTTTTGACGCCTTCAGAGTCGTAAACATGGAGATGACAACAGTAAGATGAACTGTGGCACTTACAAAGAAGTTTAACACGCCATATACTGTAACTCGGGTTGTTCTTAAAACTGGGTCAACAGGTTCGCCATCTTTAGAGTCTTCCCCCCATAAAGCGAGCCAGTATATCATTACTTGATATACCAACGGACAGACTAAATTAATGAGAAACAAGGCAACACAGCCTACGATTCCCACTGCGTTCGCATAATGCCGGAAGACTGTAAGTGATGTCTGTGAAAAGTGTAATGGTTACGAACGACAGGAACCTTGGCCCTAGAGTGTATAACAAACAAGTATTTTGTGAATTGTTTACATACATTTCCTTCCTTTAAGACCTCCTTAGTAATGAGTTTGGCGTTTTCATTATCTGTTCCATTCTTTTTAACATCAGCTGTCGTAGATACTTCCGAAATAATTCTGAAAAATAATACAGTTTATCGAGGCCACACTTGGGTATGACAGCTCGGAACGCTCGATCTAAGTGAAAGGAATTCACCAATAGCACAAGGTGAATAATCTAACACCAAGTACATAGCTTTCCAGCCTACGAATGAGGGTATTGTGTGTCAGGTTCTCTCTAACGAACGTCTCATCTCGAGTGTTCCTAAAACTTGATATCCCAAGGCTAGGCCGAATGTATTTACTGTAGAGTAAATACTAGTTGAACACCCAAAATTTTTCTCTCCTAACATATTTTCTTGGCGCCAACTAACATCAGCCGCGGAAAGCTGGGTCTCACTAAAACATCCCCCCCCCCTTTAAAAATGTACGAAACTTCAATTTTTGGATTGGAGGTTGGGTCCGCTTGTGGTGAGCTTCTCGGCCAATAGAGAGACGGATATCTTATAAGACGATCGGAGTTTAACAATCTCTGAGTATTTACGCGCCAGAAAAATATGTTTCTGTCAGCTTCTAATTTATCCATTATGTCGAATTATCACCCTCTTTAAAATCAAGCCACTCGATGCGCCGTCACCATATAAAACGTAAACACCGTGCACATGGATGAAACCTCCATGCTTGAACTTACTCAGATAAAAAAATAGACCCGCCTGTTCTACTTCACTCTCCACCGCTGTGGAGCGCTGCTTCAAAACCTCGTTCTCGGTCGTGGCCGAGATTTTAGAAATTTTATCTCTCCATTCACGCGAGCTCCGTTGAACTAGAGGCTACGGCAAAAAATGTTATTTAAGACCTTGGTGTTAGATTATTCTCCTTGTGCTAATAGTATATTATCAGAATATTGGACGTGTTTAGAGCGCAAGATTCAGATATGTCTTGTATACAAAGGCAAATATTTAACTGTCGATCTTAATTCCTACACTCAAATCTTCCACGAAGTTAATTATTAACTTACTGCAGCTCTTCTTCTTCTGTCTCTTTATAATCTTTCATATGTTCGCCGAAATATTCACTAACTAGACTATTTCTGCTCATGATTTCATCAAACGTGCCTTTTTCTATTATTTCTCCGTTGTTCATGAAAAATATTTGGTCCACATCTCGAAGAAACGTTAAGCTGTTTGTCACTAAAACTCTGGTCTTTGTGCAAATGGAAGAATTGACCAGACATACTCAATTCAATAAAGAAGTATTATCAGGAGTTCCCAAAAAACCCTCTTGGGGGGAGGGAAGTACGAAACTGAATAAAAAGAGTAACAACAAAGTCCCACCGCTGCCGAAGCTGCCTTTCAAGTTTTAAAACGGTTTGGACAAGTTTATTCGCAGTATCAGAAGTCCATTAAATTAACCTACGTAGTAAACAATTACAATAGCTGGTATAGCGTGCGTCTCTGCTGGGGTAACACCTTTTAACTCAATGGGTGGGGGTTCGTTTTCCCCCCTCTCCTATACCTGTTAGAAATCTTTCTTCACGTGAGCGGGGCGGGACTTCTTTAGCCTATGAACGCTGGATCTCTAAAGGGACCGTGAACGGTTTTGCTTTATAAACAAGACGACCCAAGGGCTCGTAATAGTAGCCACATCGTACGAGTGAATAGCCCCTCTATACCTACCCTAATGAGTGAATAACCCCTCTATACCTTACCCTAATGAGTGAATAACGCTATCTTTTACAATGCTTAAATGATTTACCGTGCATAAAATCAGAGTGAATAGCCCCTCGATGCCCTACCCCAAACAGTGATAAAACTTCTGCCCGGTCGGTAAAAATTTATTTAATATGCTTTTGCCTCTCCAACGCTAAGTTATATCTCCTGGATAAGATTATGACTCCTAGTTGAAGAGATAGAGAGAGAAGGGGACCGTGCCTGCGACAAACCTCTCTCTCCGAGTATAGCACTTTATTCGAGACCGTTTCTTAACAAGCGATGTTAGGCGAGGCTGTATAGTACTGGCCTGGCAAGTGAAAGGTCCGCGGTTTGATTCTCCGTGGAGGAAGAAAAGTTAAAAAAATAATTTCTTCCTTGTATTAAGTTTGAAACTCCACCTGTGAACTGTAACGTTAACTAAAAAGAAAATATTTTCTCGACGTTCAAAAATGACGAACGAAAAATTTGATACTGCCAAAGGCAGGACTGTGACACTCCTACTACTACTACTACTACTACTACTACTACTACTACTACTACAACAGGGCAGGTCAAACTAAGAGCCTCATCGTAGATGTACATCATACGATGTGGCTAAAAAAATAAAAAAAGGAACGGCTGCACGGTCGTTAAATAGGTTTTTTTTCAATAGGTTTATGAAGAATCATAAAAGACCGAATGGCCTTGACTGTTCCCAAATTGACAGCCCCATCCCTTCCCCTGATGCTATACTAGAGAGGGCTCGGTTTTATAGTGAAAGGCGGACGTTTTCCGGTCCATTTAGAGATCCAACGTTCATTTTCAGCCAATCTTTGTTTCTCTCCCAATAGGGCAAATTTTGGCGTACGAGTCGCACCTAAACCGGAGGTCTGAGAAAGGTTATCGCGAGGTGGCGAAGGTGTCGCCTTTCTTCAGTATTGCTACACAAGAGAGGGAGTCCCAAACCTCGCTTTCGGTTACTTGTTAGGCTAACCAGGGATAGATTTATTTTTTTAAGACGGAATGGGTAACAGGGTTATTCCGGTGCCCCTTACCCGTGACGGAGGGGTATGAAAGAAGAGGCGGGTCTTATTTTCGTTATGGCGTTGTATGTATATCCGGGTCAAATATACGTCGTCTGTCCCTTAGTCTGCCAAGTTGGAATGGGTTCGGATTGTAATTTTTGAAAGAACATTGTTTAAAAATGGAAGTTACACAAGACATAGGGCTTGCAACTGAAAAAAAAATGGAGAAGACCCAAGAAAATTAAAAATGAGTTAGAATTGAGTAAAAGTCTTCATAGATATTTCAACACGAATAGGTTTTAACCAGACACCAAGCTCACAAAACTCCTGGCCATTCACTAAGCCTTGGTTAACTTCATCAAATTCGTTTACAAAATCATGAGGATTAGTAGACATGAATAACATGATTGGCTTGAGAAAGAATTAGCGAACACTTTTCACCCTTACAGATGTACTCCAAATCCAAAACACCGGCACCAAATTCACTAACTACCTTCTTAATTGCTATTAAAAACAATTCCCAAATAATTTCCGGACCCTCGCTTTTAGACGGCTCCATTTTGAACCCCTGTGAAGACGCTTATCTGTCCGACGCAAGAGGGTCGTAGTCATTGCGACAGAGGTAAACAGGAATTACGTATTTTTGGCCCTCCTTGTCAGCAACGTCACCAATACGTAGTTTTAGTGAGCCAATAAGATAATTTAATTTTTTGGTTACGTGTTGAAGGAAGGGGCTCCATACTCGGCTATGAGTCGGACTGAAGTAAAGGCCAAACGCTGTCCATTCCGTCTTAAAAAGATAAGTCTATCCCTGGGCTAACTTAATGGCCTTCGATAGTATTTTTAATATAAGAATTACATTTCGTTTCTATGTCCATCTATTTTTCGACGGAGATCTCAGTCACCGGAAGTTTCGGAACAAAAAGCAAAGTGTGTACAGATACAGTATACTGTAATCTGTATGTCCGTTAACAGACTAATCCTTTAGATGGAGAACGTCAAAATCTTGCTATACGCGATTTTTACCATTAGCTCTATGGGCAGTTTCGTACTTCCTCCCGGTTTTATGTATCCTATACTTTGTTTTTAAGTAATCCATTTGGTCCAATCACTTTGTTGAAAATGTGCTTGCCAACGTGCGAGTCAACAGCGCCCAACGGGTCGTCCAGTAGATAAATATCATCATTGTGATAAATTGCTCTCGCGACGCTTACCCTTTGCTTTTGTCCGCCACTCAAGTTGATGCCCTTTTGAAACACGAGTGAATAACGGTAAAATAATTGCGATGATCGAATCATACTCTTTCTCCAATCTCCGTGTCATCGTGAGCGGGGAGAGCCTTGATATCAAAATCTAAAGCGCAGCTCTCAATGACTTTCTTGTATTTGTCGTCGTCGAAATCGTCAGTGAACAAGATATTTTTTCGAAGAGAAGTGTTTTCGATCCACGGCTGCTGAGTGACGTACCCAACTTTACCGTTTACTTTCACTTGTCCATCAATTTTATCCATTTCGCTAACCAATGCGGATAAGAGGGAAGACTTCCCAGAACCCACTGGGCCCACAACGGCAACTAGTGCCCCGTGAGGCACTTGGAAGTTTATGTCCTTCAGAACTGCGGGTTCAGCTTCATTCCAGCGGAATGTTGCATTGGATACTTCAACAGCTTAAAAGAGTTTAGTTATATTAAATATCACAATTTAATTTAGAACGTTACTTAACATTCGCAAAACTCAGAAAAAGTTATCTAGGGATCGTGCCACAGCGTTAAAGGCTAGCCACAGAAAATTCAGCAAAGAAAAGTTAAATATCCTGGGACGGCGGGGTCGCAACGCTAGAACGGTAAAAATCTAACCCCTCAAACGAGGTGCAGCATGCGGACGCAGAGGTATTATACTCTCTTTCTCCTGATATCATTTACTGAGTCTGAGCATTTTTCGAACTTCAAGCTAAAGAATTATCTTATTTACCGTATTTTCCGTCATTTGAAGTTTTACTTCTGTCAGTATATGCATCGGTTTCAGTGCAATTCAAAACTTTACTGATTCTTGAAATAGAAACTTTTGTCTGTAATAAAGGTGGAAATACAATGTTACGTAACATTCGCTATTCTAAAAACGAAGGAAAGTAGTGCCAGTGCATCAGTTTCATGTGGTCTATCTCATTACCATCTTTAAGAACGGGGGTTTAAGCTTATGATCCCAGCCCATCTGCATTTAATGGCCTTAGATGAGAGGAATATCAGGCTGTGCCGTTATAGTTACCTTTCCCCTTCCCCCTTTGACTCTCTTTCTTATACTTTCTCACTGTTCCAAGCGTCATTCTCTTCAGTAACCTTGCCTTCTCACTGGTTGAGGCTATTGACTAGACTTTTAGTTTTTAGCCACATCGTATATACGATGGGCTATTAGTTTGACCTGGTGTGTAAAAGAAGATGTTTCGTTTGTTATTTTTAAATAGTACTTCGTAAAACCACTTCTAGGTGGCTCTGGCTCCATAATTTTTGCGTCAACTTTTTTTTAAATTAATAAACTTTATCTTTTGGAAATTATTTGGTTACTTCTTAGCTACAAGGTATCGATGGGACTAATAGTTTTACCCGAAGAGTAGTGGTAGTAGTATTAGTAATTATATTAGTCACGGGCGTTGGCGACATGTGATTCACGTTGCCAAGAAGCCATTGAAAAATTATTCCCCCTGACCGGTATATTAGGGGATATTTCACTATAAGTATATTTATTGCAGTAGGGATAGCGAGAGTACGTAAACGATGTGGCTTAATTATGGGCTAGACCATCTTGTATTCTCCTCATTTTCGGTTTCTTCGGAAACCCATAGTAAGGAGTTTCGTCATTGTAACTAGGATAAAACCTTGGAAGGAAAAACCGACTGACATCTCAACGATTTTTATGGATACCCTTTCGATCCATACTTAAGTTGTTATTAAATTATTTTTGTAATTAATCTGCGTTGGTGCTACTTTCCTTGTGAAAACGGGAAGCCTTCACTTGAGCAGTTCCCTTATGAGCGGATTTCATAATAGCGGTCCTCATAACAACAGTTCTCTAAATAGTGGTTCCCGAAATGTCAGCCATTACAGCAATTACCGATACAGCGGTTCTCGTAAACGCGGCGTACCGTTAGAGCAGTTCTCTAAAGAGCGGAAAAACAGATATGCGGAAAACGAAAGTTGTTTATTATGGAGTAAGCTGGCCCAGTAGGGTTATATGAGCTCAAAAAGAACTAGGTCAGATATGGATAATTTGGTTAGGTTAAAGTTGATTATTTCAACTAAATATTATTAGGTCAGGTTAGGTTAGGTTTTGTTTCGTTTGGTTAGACTTAGGTTAGTAATATTTTGGAAATGGTGTAACAATGTTACGCCTTTTCCAAAAAACATTAATGTTTACAATTATCTACTTCCGAAATAAAATAATCTTTCTCGAATTATAATATGCCTTTCCAAGAAATTATGTTTACAATTATCTACTTCCGAAATAAAATAACCTTTCTCGAATTATAATATTGTTACCGCCTTTTCCAAAACATTACTGTTTGCAATTATCTTCTTCCGAAAAAAATAACCTTTCTCGAATTATAATATGCCCTTTCCAAAAAATAACTGTTCACAATTATCTACTTCCAAAATAAAATAACCTTTCTCGAATTATAATATGCCTTTTCCAAAACATTACTGTTTACAATTATCTTCATCCGAAATGAAATAACCTTTCTCGAATTATAATATGCCGTTTCCAAAATATTACTGTTTACAATTATCTACTTCCAAAATAAAATAACCTTTCTCGAATTATAATATGCCTTTTCCAAAATATTACTGTTCACAATTATCTACTTCCGAAATAAAATAACCTTTCTCGAATTTTAATATGCCTTTTCCAAATTATAGTAAACTGATAACAGCCTGAAGAATAGTACAATATTTAAATGTACTTTTAAAAAAATCATAAACACGATACGTTAGTAGGTCACATTACTGGTTAAATGATCACAGAAAAAGGTAGTTTTTGAAACCAACGAATACAACTGTATTGTTAAGAAATGCTCAAAACTCAACCAGACATGGGCGCTCTCCTCTCCTTTTGGAGCGAAATGAGCGTTTTGAGAGGAGATAATCAGAAATTATACTATTGTGAGTGGAGGGTGAGTGGGAGTGGTAGGCCTTAAACAAAACTATAGGCAAAAAATGAGTGCAACGTTATAATATCATGAAACAATGGAGTGAACCTCTAGGCCAATTCAAAACACAAATTTTAAAAGAGCGCGAGTTTTTACGGGCGGCGTAGAAGGGGTGTAAAAGGGGGTGAGTTTGAAAGGCATACGTTTAGCAATGGCTCGTGAGTGTGAGAGGTGAGTGGGACGAAAAATGTTTTGGGAGAGGGGGTTCTCTCCTTTAAGCTACGCTTTTGGAGAGGAGAGAAAATCAAAAACTTTCCACTGTTACTGGATGGGGGTTAGGGAGACTAGGGAGGGAAATAGAGAAACATGACTGCGCTTTGAAATAGTAACGGGGGTTTATTTGTAAGCCAAGGCGAAGGTTAGTGATTCATTGAGGTGGAGACACGGCTCTCTAGGTTTGAACATGCTGTAAACACAAATTGTATTTGACAGGCTACAGTCACGTAGCCTAGTGAAATACGAATGCTTATTGGCTGAGCCAAAACGTTGAGATTTTCGAGGAACGTTGCTAGGCTGGTAGTGTGGGAAACGCTGGTATACAAGATTCAATAGAATAAACGAAGTGTGAGAGTTAAGCTGAAAGTTTAGGAAAGAAAATTATGACACTGACAGTTTCCGCAGCTCTCACCCGTGGTGTGCCTTGACGCGCTCTCTTTTTTTATTGGATGGTACTTAATAAACTTAGTTTTAAATGCCAAAATTAGAAAATAAATCTAGAAACAAAGTTCGCTTTAGTGTAGGACCTTATCGAAACTAAGGTAGAACTTGAGGGGCATCGTCTTCAGGTAAGCTAATCGTTCAAGAATCACTGATTTCCGGACGTTTCTGGACAAAATAAGTAGTCGGTGCTTTACACTACAAGTTCTGATTCTGATTCAACAAATAATGAAGCTCAAAAGCAGAAGTTATAAAAAGTATATATATTTTATGTTGCAATGAGTGTTGCCACAATTATTGCAGTGACACGGAAGTTGTGCTAGGCCTAGGTTTTAATCGAATTTATCTTAACGGTAATTTATCTTAATTGAGAATAAGATGAGATATAATAAAACTATGAAATAAAATGAGTATAGTGAGAGGAGTGGAAAACTTAATCTTAATTGAGATGAGAGGAGGTTTAATAAAACTACGAGAGAAAATGAGCGGTGAGAGGAGTGAAACATGTTCAATTTTATCTTAATTGAGATGAGAGGAGGTTTATTAAAACTACGAGATAAAATGAGCAGTGAAAAACCTTTAGTCTTGAATTAAATACTGGTGAGAGGCGTGATGTTTTGTTAGGGAAAGGAGTGGAGCTTCCCAGTTTTGTGGGTATACATTTGGGAAAGGAGCGAGGTTTACTGGAAAGGCCTACTATGGAAAACCTCTTGGAGTGAGCTACTCGTTCCCCGCTAAAAAACTTTGAGGAGTGGGAGTGGGAGAGGCGGATGGTTCGCCCATGTCTGAACTCAACACAAACACTGCTATTTCTCAATATAGCAGCCGCTATTTCTAAAACAGCAGTTTTGAAAAACTCCGCTGTTATTTTTTTTTGGAATCGCGGTTGCTATTTCGAGAACTGCTCTACAGGGAACTGCTCATATGAGTTACACCCGTGAAAACTGACCTAAGTTCCTAGTTTAACTAACCAAGGCTAAGGTTTGAATTAGTTGCGGTAAATAACGCGCTGCTACAGCGACTATGCGAATTAACTGATATGAAACGAAGGCTTTCCTTGCAGTAAGAACGTTCGCATCGTCCATCAGAACAAAAGCGGAAAAACAGCATAGACCAACCTTAAAAAAATAATTAATAGATCAAGTTAGTAACATAGCTCCAAAGTATGAGCTATGGCTTATATCAGGAATACATCGATTTCTTCTACTTGGAGTCTTTAACTTCTCATTTTCTGTACCTTTCT
This sequence comes from Phalangium opilio, assembly GCA_019434445.1. Lineage (NCBI taxonomy): Eukaryota > Metazoa > Arthropoda > Arachnida > Opiliones > Phalangiidae > Phalangium > Phalangium opilio. Next base: position 419,416 of record JAEQBA010002633.1, read on the forward strand.
CCTAAACTAAAGGGGAGGAGTTGAAGAAACCGTCATCCCTAATTTAATTGAACTTAGAAGCCAAGGGTGACGATTACCCGAAACTCATAAGAAACCCAGTAGGCCTTATAAAATAGCCAATGATTAGTGAGTAGCCCCTCGACGCGCTACCTTTAAGGGTACTATGACGATTACCCGAAACCCCCAAAGTAACCCTTTACCCCTATCCCTTTAAAATCGCGAATTATTAGTTAGCAGCCCCTCGACGTTTAACAATGCTAAATATTGATTACACACTTACTGCACAATTTTCAGAACTAGACTATAAGGCGAAGAAATGTTGGAGTTGCTTATAGGCCTATATTGTTATTTAAAAGAAAGAGAAACACATCTGAACCCAAGTGAAAAATACACTTAATGTGAAGTATATCGAATGAACCCTTTCATTTGTGTTCTAAGTGCCGACTTACTATATATGGTGCAGTAGTCACAAGACAGAAACTGAAGCCATATAAATGTGCTCGTTTCTTCAAGAACGAAATTTCTTGTTTCCTTAAATCGGAAACAATTTCTTGGAAGGAACTTTCCCAAGCGTGCAATTTTAAAACACGAATTCCGTTCAATATTTCACTCATCATTTTGACTCTCTTGTCTGTTATCTTCATTTGCAGATTCTGCGAAGTATTTCAAAGATATATGAGCTTGAACAGTTCAATAATAACAAGTTATTTTAAAATATCTCACTTATCTTTATCTTACTTGAATGTTTTTAGATTTACTGGTAATTAAAACAGAGATTGGAATACTCAAGAGAAAAACCAGAAGGCCAATTAAAGAAGAGACACCAATTTCATTGTATAAAAAGTAAGAACATAGAACTAGGTTGACAGGGATGGACCAGAGAAATGCTATTTGCGTTGAAAGAACAACGAATCGACTTGTATCGATGTAAATTGTGTTTAAAATTTCTCCCATCGTCATATCACTTCGATCGATATTGGAAAAACGTAAAACCTGTGAGTTAAGTAAAAACAATCATAAATTAGTATTAATATACTACCAAGAATACGTAAGCTGAAGATTGACCTTTTTGTAAAGGGCGTGCATAGTTGCGGATTTCAGTCTTAGGCCAAATTTAGTGGAGAAAATGCCCACACCTTCCAGTAACAAACAATTTGCCATTCCAGCAACTCCCATTAGGCATGCATAGAATACACCCTTCCAAAGAGGTTCGTCGCTCGAAGCAAAGTCTACAAGTAAGCTAAAAGTATAGAGGTTTTGATTTGACGTGAAGTGTATCATTAAAGAATATTTAAATATATAACATGGTTCATATCCTCGTATAACCACGCGTAAAATAATTAATTTCTTTAAACGAATAAACTTCTATGATCTAAAACCAAACAATGGTCACCAAACTAATAACAATGCTAAGTTTTAGAAAATAAATATGGTACCCAATTATGAATGGAGTTGTGAAAAAAACCGCATCTGCCAAAACTTGTAAGATGGCTCCAGCCAATACAAATTTCCACACTGTTTTAAAACAGGCCATTTCGATGGAAATTAAACCTTTCTTATTAGTATCGCTTTTTCTTCCCTTCACGAGGCTTTCCATTTCTACATCATCGCAGTCACTAAAATATAAGTTGAAATAATTAAGAAAAAAGGGCTTCGAAGTGCATGTAGAATGAATCTTTACACGTACGTTTTTCTTAGTTTGTAATTCCAATAATTTTGAAATTTCCGCGACACGGTTAATGCTTTGTCCGAATCGTTCAACTCGTAAACATCCGATGGTGTTAGAGTAGTCTTCCAACCATTCCACACAGCCCTGAAACGATAGTTTCTTACAGCTAACAATAAGTAATTTAAGACCTGATAACTTTCAATGATTTATTTATTAGTAGTGTTCGGATTTTCCCAACTATTCTTAGAACTGGGTCCCTCAGATTGCTGCCATATTGGCTTGTGCACAATGACGCCCTGCAAACGTTGGAGCTCATGGAAAACTAAGATGGCTGTTCATAGTTCTAAGGTTTAATATGGATCCTTGTAGCACATTGGCTCACAAAAGATTTCGCGATAACCTCAGAGATGTTGCTGGTATTATGTAGCGGACTTTAATCGGAATTATTTAGTTACAAATAACTTTACCTCGTGAGCCACGAATGTACCATGCGTGAACAGAAAGACGCTGCCTCTTCCGGTGATTTCTAATTTTTTTAAAACAAAAACGTAAATAGCTATGCAGAATTGAAAATCGTCCAGTCAAAAAAATTGCTCCATCGTTACATTATTGCGTTTGTTTTCATCGGAAGAGCCCTCCGACATGGCGCCAAGGACAAGCATCGATAGTACCAAGGGGAGGTTTACTGATTTAATTATAAGCCCAAAATCATCCTTCCTGCCACTCTGAGGAAACAGAGTACCATTTAAATTGGCTAATAAAAAATAAGTTATTTATAGACCTCTAAGTAGTTATCCATGATGTATGATCTGAAGATAATGACTTCACTAAATGCCGTGAGAGACCAGAATAGAAGATGTATCCCAGACGAAACGACCCCTCCTCTTCGACCAAAGCAAATTGCAACTAATAGTGCCAATACCTGATAAATTAATGTACGTTATTCAACTGGCTCAATTATGATAAACGAGTCATCAAGGGGAGATGTTTGTCAACTCTTTCGGTCGCATTCAAACGACCTTTTTCTTAGATGCTGATATTAATGTATATACAGCAATGTAATAGGTTTTTACGAGACTGTTCACTACGTTTGACTTTTTGTAAAAGGTACGATGTGCGAAAAACCTTATTCACGAACAACCAAATTCTAGTTGTGCTAAATTGCATTCCTCAGTTGTATCTTACTAAAGTTCCAAATTTTATTGCCGCTGCCGCGTTGTCGACCGTCTGAAAATCGTCATGATACACTTGATTCGCTAGCTTCATCGCACTTAGAATTGCCAATAAAATCAAAACAAGCTGAAATATTCAGAGAATGATTTATATGTGGATAAAATGAACTTTTTTTTTAATATGAACTATTTTACTTTCAATGATTTCTTTATTTCCGTACAACTTATCATTAAAGGACTCACTATTTTCCTGATTTTGAGTATGGAATAGGGTAAAGGCTTCTGATTGGTTCTGGAAACTAGGGCTACTTCCAAGGGAAATAAGAGCCAAAATATTCCACATGGCACCCAAACTAAGACAGTGTTTCGGAAGCACGGCGTAAAATCAGGGTTGTTGGTGTACCATGTTAAGTTGGAATCCTGAAATATATAAAAATAAATAAATAAATAAATATTGAGAACCAAACCGTTTTAAATAGAAGTCTAAAATTTTTCACTAACGTTACTCTTAAGTAGTAGGCAAGCACAAACAAATATTTTTTCTTATGTACCGACATCTTGGAAAATGGTGGTCAGAAATTTAAAAAAAAACCCGCTTAACGTTTAAACGTTCGCGCGTTTCAACCGATTTCTTTAATATTTGGTACATTGATTCCCCATATTCTTCAGGCGGAGTTTTTTCCCCTTTTGGGTTTCGATTTGCCACCATTTTTTTATTTTGGCAGCCTGAACAGTAAAATCCTTCATTATGGATTAAATGTCGAGCGTTTTAATCGATTTTACTAATATTTAGTATACAGGTTTTCTTATAACCTATATGCGCGCCTTATCGCTTTTGGGCTTGGATCTTTCCCTCATATTTTTTAAACTAATGGACTTCTCATATATGTTAACTACTAAGTGAAGGTTAACTACATAATGAAGTGAACTATTTTCAAATTTTAGAGCGTGCTCTTCCGTTTGCAAACCATGTTGGATTTTATATTTCAGATAATAAAATATAAGATTTAATAGAAGTAAGAAAACTTTCATTTTAGCTAAGTATTATACTTCTAATATCTTATATATTATTTAAATAACGCTTATATTAGTTTTATTTACCCAAAAAGACGACTGGCAAAAGTTATCCAAAATTTGCGACGACATTCTTGAAATCGAATTGAGTTTTATCCGTTATAACTCTCGGCATTTATTTTAAAACTGCATTGAAGCGTTCTCCCAAGTTATAATATAAACTTTTCTTCCCCTATAATGGCAAATGGCTTAATCTATCTTGCTTAACGTACGAGATATGATTACAAGCGAAAATAGTTCATTCTGTTTCTAAGCGATAAACACGTTATCGCAATGAACCGATGCGAGAGTACATTAACTAAGAGTAAAAGATACAACATTTCAAGCAAGATCTATAAACGTGTTCTTTTAGAACTAGATTGGAACACTAGCACCACTATCGTGAGAAATTGCCTCTAGCAATAATACTAGTTGCTAGGAACAATAGGAGAGGTGCATGGTGGTACCGGTTAAGGTTGCTTATGATCTTAACAAATTCAGTGTCTATAATGTTTAAAACAAAACACATTAGTCACATTTACGTTTGTGATTTACTCCAAGTGGATTGGTTCTTCGTACAAAATAATAAGACAGATAGCCCGGAAAGAACGGCGTTTCAACTACTTTTAATCTAACTATTAGATTGTTAGTTGGAATCGAATTTTAAGGTGGCTCCCTATGATTTCTTTTTTTCTTCTGTTCAATCACAGTTGGGACCAAGATGTTGTTCAAAGTGTGGTATCTATCACACCAGTGCACCAAAATCCAAGAATTTACATAAAAGATCTGGTCAAATTTTGGCCACTGTAGAGCCTATCGGACCCACCAGAAGAAGTGCAAGGCTTGTTTCAATTGCTGCAAAAAGAAAGAAAGAAATTTTGGGTATTTTCAAAGACGATTTAAATGAGAATGACGCAGAGTGGGTCGACCAAGATGAAGGGGAAAATCATGACGTGATTGGTGTTCAAGAGGCACCTATTTCCGTGCGCGCAATCAATCGAAGAATGGCTCTCTCCAACGTGGGAAGAAATTTAGTGAATTAACAGGTTTATTATTTGTACGGTAATAATATTTGCAATAAAAACTATAATATTAATCATTAGTCAAATTAAGTTTTAAATTAAGACAATTCATGGTGGGGGGTTTAAAGAAATGTGACGTGGTTTTTAAGGGAGGGGTCTGAGATAACGTGACGAAGCGTGATCTGGGGGGAAGGGGGGAAGGGGGGTCAGAAAGTGCTTTCTTTGCGTGACGTAGTTTATGGACGGTCCCTGGGCCCTAAAGTGTGTTTATTGTTTACATAAACTGAAAACTCATCCTGGTTTCTAGTCCCTTAAAACACAAATAGCTTCGCAATATATATATATATATATATATATATATTTCAGGTAGTTGTTTCTTTGTAGTTTTTGTTCTTTATGCAGTCTTAGTTGGGTACCGAATTTTATAATACTGCGTGGTTCATATCAAAAATACTGGAGGGGGAGTTTTAGAAACGGTATGGTTAAGGTATTTATGGTTGGATACGTGAACCCATAGCCATTAAGCGTGTCCAAAAGGTCCTTCAAAAGAGTCATCACGTCTCAGCTTTATGCTTAACCCTAATAAAGCATCGTTATATTGAAATTAAAAGTTTAAAAAATTTGATTTGTTTAAAAAATATTATCATGCAGATATTTTTACACGTTCCAAAGACTATTTAGTGTTTAGTGTCACATAAATACTAAAATCTGCACGTTTTTAACCAGTTAATAAACACTCTGGCAACTTACAGTTATTTCAACAAATTAATCGCAAGAATTTCACTACGATTAGAAGCGTACTGTTGATTTATTATTATTATTATTTTTTTTGCGGGTGAAATGCGTTCCAGTTTTAGATATAGATAGGTACAACGGAAGTAGTTTTTAACATCAATCAACTGAAGTCCGAAATAAATGTGATAATTCGATCAGCTGTTTTTCGATAGAATTGGAAATGACAAAGAACCTTAGACGAGAGACGTGCGTTAGTTCATTAAACTGAAGCATTTCAAACCTTTCAAGATATATAACATTTACACTGTAACTTAGATAAAAACTTGTAGAAACTCCGCTCTTTTCGAACATATATCGAGAGCAAATTTACTTGGAGTAAATCACATCAGAATTCTACAAGTATGTTTGGCATTCCAGACAATGAATTTACCAAAGTCCCAACTTCTAATATTGCTCCTACCTTGACCCGACTATTTTTGCTTGAGTCATAAGTTTATCATGCCTCTAAGTACACAAATACGGGTTACAACTGGGCATCTTCCGCAGGCTACTGTGACGTCAGAACTCGTATAGCGCTAAGATCCGAAGAGAGAAAATTTTGAAATATCTGTCGCGGTGCAGCCACCAAGCGGTCGAGACGATTACAAAATGGGTCACATGATAAAAATCATCCAATGGAATAAAGGAGATTTTTACGTTTCGTATAGGCGGGCATTGGGGGGGGGGTACGAATTTTACTTAGAGGCGGTTTCAGTACTGAAACATTCTAAAAGGGATAAAAGAAACGCTAGCCTAGGCAGTACAATTTTGTATTGAAGTTGAGGTGATAAATGATACGGAGAGAGTATAGGGTTTCATTAAAGGGAGCCAGACAAACACTATTGCCATTTCTCTACTTAGAGGCATTATAAACTTATGCTTGAGTCAATTTCTCACGATAGTGTCGCTAATCGCTAGTATTCCCTTTTTGCTAACAGGCTGTATTTCATACTTTTAAACATAACTTACGATTTTTACAAAGGGTGATAACATTTTATCCTTACGTTAACTAAAACATTTACAAATAAAATAATCTAAGGTTAAAGTCCTCTCTTAGCAAGTTAGTTTGAGAGATACGCGCTTTAAAAATTGCTATTACAACTTTTGATGAGACGAATGCTGTAAGATTGTTGTTAAAATAAATGCCAAAAATAATCTAATTAATGAATAAAGTTAAATAAAATAAAGTCAAAAATGTCGCAAATTTTGGATGATTTTTGTCAATCGTCGTTTTGGGTAAACTTGATATATCTATAAGCATAAGTTCATAAGATGTGTTCCATAAATTTGTCACTGGGTATTGAGAGCTTGTTATGAACTGACGTAGGTGGAACGTCATAGATTCTCGTAAAGCGACAACCAGGTAAGGCGCTCTCGAAGGCTTTTGCAGACTAAATAGGAAGACGGACTGCAAAACGGAGTGTAGTAAATTCTGGCGTCGTTCTCGAACTAGCTCGCAATAAGTCTCTAGCATTAAGAATTTACGGTCATACTTATGGAACATATGTTATCATATAACGTGTAATTCTGGCATTACTAGATATTACTAAAGTTCAAATTTTGAGAGCCTGAGAGGTTTATAGGTGCCATATTTCCTTTTTTTGCCAGTATGTTTTAATTTTTAATAGGATAAAAGTTTCTTTATACTACGTTGAACATTAATCTGGCAATAGTATTACTTTATATTAGTTTGAAGCATAACAGAGGCTAATATTTTTTGTGGCAATAAGAGACGAAAACTGTAAAAATGGCACCTTGCAAACAAAATACTTTTTGTATTTTATTTTTATATTGCATCATCTAGATAAGAAAAAGGGTATTGAACTTTACTATTCGACTGTGATATTTTATTCAAGCTTAATTTAAGTCCCCAGTGCACTATTAACTATTTTGGGCTTTTAGGATGCCAACTTAACATGGTACACCAACAACCCTGATTTTACGCCGTGCTTCCAAAGCACCATCTTAATCTGGGTGCCATGTGGAGTATTATGGCTCTTATTTCCCTTAGAATTAGCCATAGTTTTTAGAACAAATCAGAAGCCTTTGCCCTGTTCCATTCACAATATTACAAGAAAAGTAAGTCTATTGATGATACCGGGGATAGATGTAATTTTAGAAGCAGAAATGGAGAACGGTTAGTATTTACTTCAGTATGCCCAGTATAGAGCCCCTCCCTCCAACACGTAATGAAGAGTTTCAATAATCTTATTGGCTCACTTAAACCAAGGATTATTTATAATGTCTAATGATAAAACGCAGAGAAGGAAATATCGAAGGTAGATGTTCCAAACGGTACCTAGCGGGCACAATCGGCAAACCGGAAAGCCAATATTTTGAAGCATCAACACGTGATCGGGTTCTTGAAAGTTTTGTCGCTCTCGTCTGCTAGAACAGATGTACTCAAACAAGGCCTTCCTATTAAACTAAATTAGTGTAAACTCACCTCATATATTCTTGAACTGAATGTTTGCTTTAATCAAGGATAATTGCTTTAATCTGTTATTAAAATTAAATTATGATTTTTTGGAACTAACCTCATTCTTGAATCTTGAACTAATAGTTCTTAACGACCGTTGACAATTCGAAAAAGAACTATACAGCATGCTTTCGAAAACTATCTCTCTTTCGTCTATGCTTTCGCGATAATAAGATAGTTGGCGCCATATCGGTATTTCTTTTCCGTTTGACACACCAAAAGAGTAGGTGGAAAAGAGGGAGATGGGTTAAAATTTCGGAGCAACTAGAGAACATTCCCTTACTATAGAGATCTGTGTGTGCGTTTTATCATTAGAAATTTTAAATAATCCTTGCTTAAACTACGTTTAGATGACGTTGCTGACGGGGTCTGGGACTTTAACGCGCGCCCAGATTATTCTGTTCTCCATTCCTGCTTCTAAAATTATGTCTATCCCTGATGATACTCTGTTACATCTGGTCCAAAATATGTTTCTTTTTGGATATTTCAGGTATTTTTGATTCTATTGGCAACTTTAAGTGCAATGAAGCTAGCAAACCAAGTTTATCACGACGACTTTCAAACGGTTGATAACGTTGGAGCTGCAATAAAATTTGGAACTTTTGTAAGATTATATGAACTTGAGCAGGAGATTGAGAACTACAGTGCTCTAAATATTTTTATATAAGCTTACATTTAAAAATGCCTGCTCAAAAAATGCGAGAAAATCAGTTGAACAATATCAACCTTCGTCAGCTGCAATCTATAATATCATAAGATACGTTCCATAAGTTTGTCACTGGTCACTGAGAGCTTTTCATGACGTGACGTAGGTGTAACGTCATACATTCTCGCTAAGCGGCGCCGGGTGAGGCACTATTAAAGGCTTAAAACAGACTAGAAAGGAAGCTGGGCTGCAAAACAGAGTGCAGTCAATTCTCGCGTCGTTCTCGAATTAGCTCTCAGTAAGTCTCTAGCATTACGAAATATAGGTAGTGCCATACTTATGGAACATATCTTATAAACTTATGATAATAACTGAAGTTATTAACTCAAATTATTTAAACAGGTATTGGCACTATTGCTGGAAGTTTTCTTTGGGCGACGACGTGGGGTCGTTTCGTCTGGTATACAGCTACTTTTCTGGTCTTTGATAGCGGTTAGTGATGTCATTAGCTACAGATCAAGCATCATGGATATCTGCTTAGAGGTTAGTATGTACATTATTTGTGATAAGCCGATTTAAATGGTTGTACTATCTTTCGTCAGAGTGGCAGGAAGGATAATTTTGGTCTCATAATAAAATCAGTAAAGATACCCTTGGTACTTTCTATGCTTGTCCTTAGCGCCATGTCGGATTACGGGTCGGATAACAAGAAACCCAATAATGTAAGGGCATAATGATATCTTGGAGTCGTGAAATAGTTCAGCCTTCGCAATAGTATTTAGTTATAATATTTTTATTTCAATTGAAATTAATTTCAGAAATCGCCGGAAGAATCAGCATCGTTCTGTTCACGCATCTTATACTCGTGGCTCACGAGGTAAAATATTCATAACGTCTTAAATCTGATTAAAGTCAGCTACAGTATAATAATGCCACCAAGGCTGGCTGTTTTTACCTCTCCGAGTGACGTATGTCACGTGAGAGGTATTACACCGGCCGTGTCTGTCTGTGTGTGTGTGTGTCTGTGTGTCTGTCTGTCTGTCTGTCAGACCCCACGTGACCGCGTTCGCAGTTTGCGTATCGGAGCAAACGTGTTCCCAATTTCCGGACTGCATTGACAGTTCACGGAAATTTGGGTTTGTCTCCTCTGGCTATTCTACTTGAGTTCCAACACCACCAGCTTTGGTTTTCGTCCACTCCACATGGACACTAGTCTGTACGTGCTTGCTTCCAAGCACCACCAACTTCTGTTCTTCGTCAATTTTACCTTGACTCCAGCTTCTATGCACCATCATCTTCTGTTCTTCGTCAATTCCACATTGACACCAACTTCTATGCACTACCATGCACCACTATCTTCTGTTCTTTGTCAATTCCACATTGACACCAGCTTCTATGCACCATCATCTTCAGGTCTTTGACCATTCCACATGGACGCCAGTCAGTCCATTCTGGCTTCTCTTCCTTCGTCATCGTTTGGTTTCAAGATATACGCGGCGAGCGGCTAAGGTTACGAGAAACGTCTAGCCTCCCAATGGCAGGGCTTCCACCATCGGTTCACGCGAATGCGTTTTTATCTATTATTTGGTTTTAAGATATACGCGGCGATCAGCTAGGGTTACGAAAAACTTTATTTTAAACGATTTAACTACTTTTAAAGTTATTTACTGGCGATTAAAATAATTAAAAATAATTATATTTATTTAAATATTAAAGATAAACCCAAGTACCGAAGTCGTTAAATCATTGCCTCCTATATCTATCAAGGCCCGTGCATTGCGTTATATTTCGTACATTGTCTCTTATATCTTTTTAGGCCCGTGCATTGCGTTATATTTCCTACATTGCCTCCTGTATCTATCAAGGCCCGTGCATTGCGATATATTTTTGAGAACAACAACCAAAATGGGAAGCTCCTCTCAGAACCATAATAATTTGTTTTCTCTGTTATATGAAATGAAAATATGGATATTGGCAGATGGAGACGTATATTTTCGGCAATTCGATTTGAATGGCTCTTTCTGATGTATCATTCTCTCAGCACTGTTCATAATGGACAGGAACGTAGAGATTCGAGACACTTGGAATTACTATAGTGTTTCAAATCCTCTGTAATGAGGGCTTAACGACTTGGAGTGACTGGAAAGATAGATACACATCCTATTTTTTAGTTGTACCATGCGTACCACAATGTTGCCAGGCGTTTATTGAAGGATGCTTGGGTACTTGGTACAGACTGTTACGTCTACCAAGTTTCCTAGCATCCAAGAATAAATAGGATTCATAGAAGCCAGTGTTATGGGCATGTCATGGGTCAAGTCGTTAAATATATCGACGCAGTTAAATAGCTGATGGCATTATTTATCCACTTTCTCATTGCGTTTCGAGTGGAAGTTCAACTTTGGCACGGACGACAGATGGCGCTCTTAACCTTCTACCCCCAAAAATCGCTGTTGTCTGCTCGTTTTCCCCTTCCGCGTTTTTTCGTTATAAACTTATGATTTAACGAACTGTTAAGATAAAATTTCATATTTCCTTAGACAGATAAGCTTCTACTCCTTTCATCTTACTCCCAGTTAGATTTAACCTTGTTAAAACATAATCAGATGAATTTGAGTTATAATGTCTAGGAGTGATAGAGACATTTTTACCGATGTCTAGAGATGTTAAGCTTAAGCGAAATTGTTTTACGTTTGAATAAAAATACCGCTTCCAGTAGTGGGTTTATAGTACTCCTTGTTTGTGTAAGATTAGTGTAGCTGTAGAGCGTTGTTGCTGTTTAGTTTATACGCCCCCTAGGCCTATTTGTGAAAGACCTTTTTTACGCACTTTTATCATTCTTTATTTGAAAAAAGTGTTGGCAATGTATATTTTTTAAATATGACGGAATTGCTGTTGGTATGATAGCGCCCTATTCGCGAAAAAAAAACTTTTTTTTAAACAGTTGATTCATTCTTTGATAGAATTTCGAAGGAAGAAGTTAAGTGTTAAATTTGCTCGATTAATTTTGTTCGGCAAATAATATAATTAAGCCTTACGTATTACTGAAGGAGATTGATTTTGCCAACCTGTGTGAGTATTTAAGGAGATTGATTTTGCCAACCTTTGTGAGTATTTAACTGATTAATAAGTAAATGGAGGAAGATAATAATTTAAGTAAAGAGGAAATCAGAAAACGAAAGGCAAGGGAAAGAATGAGGGCAAAAAGGTCAGATCCTGAATTTAGGAAACGAGAAAATGAAAGGAGAAGAGCGTTAGCCGCGGAAAAAAAGGCTGTTTCTGGAACAGGTTCTAGCACGCAAAATGTTGGTCCTACCACGAGGCCAGTTGGCCATGATCGTACGAAAGATAATGCATTAAATAAATGTTCTATTGAAAGTACTGTAGGCGTAGGCATATCTTTTAATAAGGAACCCAATAATGTACAAAATGTTAATGCTAATATTAGTGAAATCATCGAAAGCGATGAACAAGTACGAGCCTAGCTTATGTGTGATTGGGTTGTGGCTTCCATGTTTTGGGGACATTTGCTTTTTGTGTGGCGATGTATGATTCAGCTTTGATATGGACAAATGTTACAAATCATACTGGTAGACTAAGAATACGGTTGAGGTATAGCAAGAGAGTAGAGTTTCCCCAGCAATTGAGAGATATTGAAAAGGCTTGAACAATTGACTATTTTAAAATTGAATTCCTGCACTTGCAAAGAATTAAAAAAAAGCGATAGATGCATATATTTAGGTTGTTTAATGGGGTAGTGATAGTCATCTCCACTCGGAGAGGTAATATTTTGGCTTTCCCAACTTGTTTACCTCTCCGAGTGACGATGACGTTAGGGAGAAGTATTACACTGGACGTGTCTGTCACCGCCTTCGCAGTTGGCAAATCGGAGCAAACGTGTTCGCAGAAAGCAAGTTTTGGCTTCTACTCCATGATTATCGTTAGATTTAATAAGTACGCGGCGATCGGCTAGGGTTACGAGACACGTCTAGCCTCCCAATGGCGGGGTTTCCATCAAAGGATCACACTATTGCGGCTTTTCTTATCATTTATTGTGAATAAATCGCCTTATGTACCCTTAATTTCCAAAAATTATTAAAGAGGCATACGCTTGAACTCAAATGTCAACAATATAGCTATGCTTAAAATGATTTTAGGAATAAAGTTTCTTAAAGCGGTTTATCTAAAATTAAGGTAAATTAATGAGGATTAAAATAATATCAATTATATTTAATTAATTATTTAAGAAAAACCTATTAATTGCGTCTCGACTCGGAGAGGTTCATTTTGGTTTCACAACTTGTTTTATTAATTGTTTGAAACGATCACAAACAGGGCTGTGTGGAATGGTTGGAAGACTACGCTAACTCCATCGGATGTATACGAGTTGAACCATTCTGACAAAGCTTTAACCGTGTCTTCGAAGTTTGAAAATTGTTGGAATTATAAACCAAGTAAAACGTAAGTAGCCAAGAAAAGATTATATTTATCTGTAATTTAAAATTCGTTCTTCGCGCATTTCCGAGACTTATCTTAATTATTTTAAATTATATTTTAGTGACTGCGAGGATGTAGAAATGGACAACCTCTTGAAGGGAAGAAAAAGCAATATTAATAAGAATGGTTTCATTTCTATCGAAATGGCTTGTTTTAAAACAGTATGGAAATTAGTTTTGACTGGCGTCATCTTCCAAAATTTATCCGATGCGATGCTCTATACATCTCCATTGATACTTGGGTATTTTCAGGGGTTTTTTTTGAGGGGGGGATGACAAAGTTTTTATTGTTATAAGCTTGTGACACTTGTTTGGATACTTAGTATTAAGAATTTTTGCCATTGTTATTTTGAAACTTTCAATGAGAGACAAACGAAACTTTCTCTAAACTTTTATCAGACTTCCGAAATTAATTAGTTTGAACATTATGCAAGCTTCAATGATTTAACATAAGTCTTGTCAAAATGAGGGTACATAAGTCATGTCAAAATGAGGGTACATAAGTCATGTCAAAATGAGGGTACATAAGTCATGTCAAAATGAGGGTACATAAGTCATGTCAAAATGAGCGTATATAAGTCATGTCAAAATTAGGTTCATAAGTCATGTCAAAATGAGCGTGTATAAGTCATGTCAAAATTAGGGTTCATAAGTCATGTGAAAATGAGGGTATATGAGTCATGTCAAAATTAGGGTATATAAGTCATGTCGGTCTATGATTGAAAATGAGGGTACATAAGTCATGTCAAAATGAGGGTACATAAGTCATGTCAAAATGAGGGTACATAAGTCATGTCAAAATGACGGTTCATAAGCCGTGTCAAAATAATAAGTCATGTCAAAATGAGGGTACATAAGTCATGTCAAAATGAGGGTACATAAGTCATGTCAAAATGAGGGTACATAAGTCATGTCAAAATGAGGGTACATAAGTCATGTCAAAATGAGGGTACATAAGTCATGTGAAAAAAAGCCAAGCTCCCAAATTCTTATTTATTCTTTTAGCTTACTTGTAAACTTTGCTTCAAGCGACGAACCTCTTTGGAAGGGTGTATTCTACGCTTGCCTTATGGGAATCACTGGGATGCTTCAGTCTTTGTTATTGGAAGGTGTGGGTATTTTCAACACCAAATTCGGGCTAAGACTAAAATCGGCAACCATGCACGCCCTATACAAAAAGGTGAATCTTCATTACGTCTGTCTTGTTAGTATATTCATTTTTAAATATGCTTAAATATCTTACAGGTTTTACGTTTGTCCAATATGGATCAGCAAGGTCTAACTATGGGAGAAATATTAAACACAATATATATCGACACAAGTCGATTCGTTGTTCTTTCAACGCAAATAGGACGCCTGTGGGGCATCCCCGTTCACATTGTTCTTTGTTATTACCTTTTATACAATGAAATTGGTGCCTCATCTTTCATTGGACTTCCGGTTTTGCTCTTGAGTATTCCAGCCTCGGTTTTAATTTCCAGAAAATCTAAAAAGATTCATGTAAGATATACCTAAATGGAATCTACAGTTCAACATATCTTGTTCCCTTTGAATAGTTTATCTTTTGCGATATTTCGTAGGATTTGCAAATGAAGATAACCGACAAAAGAGTCAAAATGATGAGCGAGATATTGAACGGAATTCGTGTTTTGAAACTCTACGCTTGGGAAGATTCCTTCCAAGAAATTGTGTCCGATTTAAGGAAAAAAGAAATTTCTTTTTTGAAGAAACGAGCAACTCTAACAGGCTTCAGTTATTGTCTCGGCGTTGTTGCCTCATATATAGTAAGACCATATTTAAAATATTTCAAGGAAATAACCAAATACCACGTTAGTTTAAATCAAGATGTAAAAAGGTAACGATAAGAAATAGATGGTGAAACTACATAGACCTAAGCAAGTAACGACTCAGGCGTAAGAAGATTACATTCGTTTTAGATTTGGGATGGACTACTATGGGGCGCCAAACCAGCTGGTATATATTAGTCGAAAAGTGATATATATTAGTCGAAAAGTGATAAATATTAGTCGAAAAGTGATAAATATTAGTCGAAAAGTGATAAATATTAGTCGAAAAGTGATAAATATTAGACGAAATCTGATAAATATTAGTCGAAATCTGATAAATATTAGTCGAAATCTGATAAATATTAGTCGAAATCTGATAAATATTAGTCGAAATCTGATAAATATTAGTCGAAATCTGATATATATTAGTCGAAATCTGATATATATTAGTCGAAATCTGATATATATTATAGTCTGGAGAATGTTCGCCCCAAATGTGTCACCCTCGAAACATGTGTTGTAACAAAGCGTCTTCAGTAGATGTTATGTTTTCAATGTCACAATGTTTTGCGTGAATAAGGATTTTTTTCTTGGTTGACTATATAGTCAGAACTACAAAGACCATACATAATTACACAAATCTCTCTATAGTTGGTAGAAATTCTTTAACGGCTGATTTAGAAGGACTTCTGGATTTGGTTTGTAAAGCATGAGTTAGTTCATCGAATGCTTTGCAAGTTGACCATGCGGTTTTCTCTTCTTTTGCGTTAAAATGTGAGGTGGTATCATATCCTATGAGAGAGTGGAAGACTGGCACCGCTTCGCATTTGGCTTTTCCTATTTTGTTAGCTAGACGTGTCGCATCTACGTAACGGGAAGATCTCCGGTACCAAACGCTATCACCAGAGGGTGGCCTGAAATCCTATGTGCCATTGAGACGCGTAGAGCTACGACATCAGTATCCGCTCTTTTAATAAAAAAAAAGTCCTTGCTAAACGGCGTGAAAAACGTGAAGGACCATCCTCGTAAAGCTCAGGTGAGAAGAAGGAGAAATGTCACAGAGATTGTGGACACTGATGTCTTGGATCTAAGCGTCTCACTGCCACTGGATTTCATACCAACGTCTGGTGATAGCGTTTGGTACCGGAAGATCTTCCCGTTTCGTATAGACGCGTCACGTCTGGCTAACAAAATAGGAAAAGCCAAATGTGTAGTGATGCCAGTCTTCCACGGTCTCATAGAATACCACGGCACATTTTAACGAAAAAGGAAAGAAAACCGCATGATCAACTTGCAAAGTATTCGAAGAACTAAATCATGTTTTACAATCCATATCTAGATGTTCTTCTAAAACAGTCGTTAAATAATTTCTACCAACTATAGAGAGATTTGTATTTCTTATGTATGATCGGTGTATAGTTCTGACGAAAAAGTTAACCACGCAGAAAATCGTGACATTGAAAACATACCACCTACTGAAAACGCGTAGTTACAACACATGCTTCGAGTGACTCTTGGGGGCGGACATTGTAAAACAGCCGTATTTATCGGACGCGTCTAACTTCGGAATGACCAGCCTGATAGTACCATAGAATGGCAACCAATATGGCTGACAATGCCGCCAGCGTCAGAAACTTGTCGCGAAATGGTTAAAAGTGGGTGCCTTAAAGGTTGACATGGCAAATGCAAATTTGTCAAAGCAAACTTACCTTGCACCGCAGTTTGAAAATGTGGCGGGTGTGAAAAATAATTTTAAGAGCACAATAAATTAAAAAGAAAAATATTCCTTCTTAAATTGCATTTAACGTTGTCTCTCTTAAGTGTTAAAACCAAAATTGTGTACGTTCTCTATATTTTAAATAATTCCATTATTTTAAAAACATATTATATCTGTTAAGACTGCATAAATTGCGTATTTTTTCGTTACCGAGTCCCGGCTGGAGCCTGGTCGCCTTTCGCTCTGCAACGAAGTTTTGGGAACTTCATAAATTTCAGAATTCAAATTTATATTGCGTTAGCGGACTTTTGAAAGCTTGTCACAAATGTCACAGGTGAGTTAGAGGTGGGCTCTAATCTTGAATTAATTAGAAATGCCTTTATTTATCACTGTGCAATGTTTCATGCTTTCTTCACAAAGTGCATTAGTTTTTGCTAATCCTCCAAACAACAATATATATCAGATTTCGACTAATGTATATCAGATTTCGACTAATATATATCAGATTTCGACTAATATATATCAGATTTCGACTAATATTTATCAGATTTCGACTAATATTTATCAGATTTCGACTAATATTTATCAGATTTCGACTAATATATATCTCAGATTTCGACTAATATATATCTCAGATTTCGACTAATATATATCAGATTTCGACTAATATATATCAGATTTCGACTAATATATATCAGATTTCGACTAATATATATCAGATTTCGACTAATATATATCAGATTTCGACTAATATATATCAGATTTTGACTAATATATATCAGATTTCAACTAATATTTATCAGATTTTGAATATTACATGTCAGATTTTGAATATTATATGTCAGATTTCAACTAATATATATCAGATTTTGAATATTATATGTCAGATTTTGAATATTATATGTCAGATTTTGAATATTATATGTCAGATTTCGACTAATATATATCAGATTTTGAATATTATATGTCAGATTTCGACAAATATATATAACTTTTCGACCAAAATATCACTTTTCAACCAAAATATCACTTTTTGACAGTTATATATATCATTTTTCGGCCAAAATATCACTTTTCGACTAATATATATTACTTTTCGACTAATATATATCACTTTTCGACTAATATATATCACTTTTCGACTAATATATATCAGATTTCGACTAATATATATCACATTTTGACTAATATATATCAGATTTTGAATATTATATGTCAGATTTCGACTAATATATATCAGATTTTGAATATTATATGTCAGATTTCGACAAATATATATAACTTTTCGACCAAAATATCACTTTTCAACCAAAATATCACTTTTTGACAGTTATATATATCATTTTTCGGCCAAAATATCACTTTTCGACTAATATATATTACTTTTCGACTAATATATATCACTTTTCGACTAATATACAGGGTGTTTCTGATAAGTCTGCCATAAATCAAGGGGCGTGTTCTTTGGGTCAAACTGAGTGGAAAGTGTCAAAGAACATGGGGTGTACAAGAATTTGCAACGAAGATATGGCCTCCCAAACATTGGCCCCTAAAACAAGAAAATATTCGAATATGTAGACTAAAACAAATTCAGCCTTATCAACTTGTTTAGAAATAATGAGACAATTTCAATAGTTTCCCTCTAACATCGTTATTGAACTTTCACCTGGCAGAAGTGTATTAAATGAGTAGAAGTATGCCTACTCTAGTAAAGTAAATTCAAAGTATCATGGTACCTTTCGGTTGGTATTACTTTTATTCTTAACAAGTTAACATGGACGTTACAGGTATTGTTCAAAATGTCCACCAACGGCGTTAAGACAAACATGAACCCGTCTTTCGAAAGATTCTTGGACATGTTGGAAGATTCCTGGCATGTTCCTGATTGTTTGACAACCTTCAATAATTCGTCTTCGCAAGTCTTCCTCATCACGGACTTCATTCTTGTACACGATGTCTTTGAGATGACCCCAAAGATAGAAATCGCACGGATTTAAATCCGGAGATCTGGCTGGCCACGCAACTGGTCCTCCACGCCCAATCCACCTCAAATTAAATGTAGCATTAAGATGTTCTCTAACTGCACGGCTGAAATGTGGGGGTGCCCCGTCGTGCATAAACCACATGTCACGAAGTAATGCTAACGGTATGTCCTCGAGTAGTTCAGGTAAAGTGTCTCTTAAGAACGTGAGATATGCTTCACCATTTAGTCTGGGTGGAAGAAAATGCGGACCTAGTAAATGATTACCGACAATGCCGCACCATACGTTTAAAGAAAATTGCTGTTGGTGACTTCTAACGCTAGTTGCGTGTGGGTTTAATTGGCGCCATTCGTGGTGGTTGTGATAGTTCAGAATTCCATCCCGGGAAAAATGTGCCTCGTCGGTTACTAAAAGGACCCGTGGAAATTGATTGTCCTCTACTCTGGCCAAAAACCACTCGCAAAAGTCGATGCGTCTTGGATAATCTGCCGGGTTAAGAGCTTGCACCTTTTGAATATGATACGGGTGAAACTGATGTCCGCGGAGAATTCGCCAGACCAAAACGTGATTAACATGTAATTGTCGAGGGGTCCTCATCGAACATGGCAAGGACGTCTTCCTCGATTTCCTCCATGTCTTCTGGAATGTCTCGCTCTCGAACGTTGTTGGGTTGTACTTGTCCGATGTCCCTCAAGCGCCTGTCAACAGCCTCGAACGTACGACGATTTGGTATGCGTCGTTGCGGAAATTGTTCCTGGTATCGCCGCTGTGCTTCCACTGAATTGCCCTGCGCCAGTCCATACATGAGATGCATGTCTGCATATTCTGCATTGGTATACGCCATACTGTACTACCACACGTTCGTTCGAAGTGATACTGTGACGTTATCAACAACATCGCGTTACTTTATAGCAAACCACCGTTTAGTTTTTACGTTTGCGTCATGACTGTCAGCATTGTTTTTTATTCACGGACTTCATTCTTGTACACGATGTCAAAAAAATCTTTGAGATGACCCCAAAGACTTTTTAGCAAACCACCGTTTATTGTTTACGTTTGTGAATAAAAAACAATGCTGACAGTCATGACGCAAACGTAAAAACTAAACGGTGGTTTGCTATAAAGTAACGCGATGTTGTTGATAACGTCACAGTATCACTTCGAACGAACGTGTGGTAGTACAGTATGGCGTATACCAATGCAGAATATGCAGACATGCATCTCATGTATGGACTGGCGCAGGGTAATTCAGTGGAAGCACAGCGGCGATACCAGGAACAATTTCCGCAACGACGCATACCAAATCGTCGTACGTTCGAGGCTGTTGACAGGCGCTTGAGGGACATCGGACAAGTACAACCCAACAACGTTCGAGAGCGAGACATTCCAGAAGACATGGAGGAAATCGAGGAAGACGTCCTTGCCATGTTCGATGAGGACCCCTCGACAAGTACCAGACAAGTTGGACGACAATTACATGTTAATCACGTTTTGGTCTGGCGAATTCTCCGCGGACATCAGTTTCACCCGTATCATATTCAAAAGGTGCAAGCTCTTAACCCGGCAGATTATCCAAGACGCATCGACTTTTGCGAGTGGTTTTTGGCCAGAGTAGAGGACAATCAATTTCCACGGGTCCTTTTAGTAACCGACGAGGCACATTTTTCCCGGGATGGAATTCTGAACTAACACAACCACCACGAATGGCGCCAATTAAACCCACACGCAACTAGTGTTAGAAGTCACCAACAGCAATTTTCTTTAAACGTATGGTGCGGCATTGTCGGTAATCATTTACTAGGTCCGCATTTTCTTCCACCCAGACTAAATGGTGAAGCATATCTCACGTTCTTAAGAGACACTTTACCTGAACTACTCGAGGACATACCGTTAGCATTACTTCGTGACATGTGGTTTATGCGCGACGGGGCACCCCCACATTTCAGCCGTGCAGTTAGAGAACATCTTAATGCTACGTTTAATTTGAGGTGGATTGGGCGTGGAGGACCAGTTGCGTGGCCAGCCAGATCTCCGGATTTAAATCCGTGCGATTTCTATCTTTGGGGTCATCTCAAAGACATCGTGTACAAGAATGAAGTCCGTGATGAGGAAGACTTGCGAAGACGAATTATTGAAGGTTGTCAAACAATCAGGAACATGCCAGGAATCTTCCAACATGTCCAAGAATCTTTCGAAAGACGGGTTCATGTTTGTCTTAACGCCGTTGGTGGACATTTTGAACAATACCTGTAACGTCCATGTTAACTTGTTAAGAATAAAAGTAATACCAACCGAAAGGTACCATGATACTTTGAATTTACTTTACTAGAGTAGGCATACTTCTACTCATTTAATACACTTCTGCCAGGTGAAAGTTCAATAACGATGTTAGAGGGAAACTATTGAAATTGTCTCATTATTTCTAAACAAGTTGATAAGGCTGAATTTGTTTTAGTCTACATATTCGAATATTTTCTTGTTTTAGGGGCCAATGTTTGGGGGGCCATATCTTCGTTGCAAATTCTTGTACACCCCATGTTCTTTGACACTTTCCACTCAGTTTGACCCAAAGAACACGCCCCTTGATTTATGGCAGACTTATCAGAAACACCCTGTATATCAGATTTCGACCAAAATATCACTTTTCGACTAATATATATCACTTTTTGACTAATAAAAATCATATTTCGACTAATATATAGCAGAGTTCGACTGATATATATCAATAATATGTACGAATTTTGTCCGGTTTGGCGCCCCATAATGGACAGTTTTTATCAGGGTTGGCAAAAATTGAGTTTTTTTTAAAAAAAAACAAAAGTTGTGTTTTTTATTGTTTAAAACACGATTTGTTGTTTTAAACTGTTTTTTAAACAAGTAGAAAAAAACAGCAAACAACACAAAAAAACCTAGTTTTAAACATGTTTAAAATCACTCTTGCAGATCTAATAACCTATATATTATACATCGCGGCTCTCCATTTAAGCCACTACTCCCGCTAGCGCAAGGCGCTTATTTTCACAGCCAGCTTGATTAAACAAAATGGTCTTGGTTTGGACCAAGACAGAAAAAACAAACGATGAGAGTGACGTTTATCAATTGACTGAAGATCCGATATTGCGATTTTTCTTTATTTATATTAATTTATTCCTTAATCACAATTTAATTCAATCAACTTATTTAATTGTTAATCGATTTATTCCCTCTAAATTAATTGAAAAATAACATATTTGAGCTTTTTCAAGAACAAATTAGATTTTCCTAAATTATTTTATGATATTAATTATTTTGAAGTGAGTGCGTGTTAAGCAATCAATACAGAATATGTGAAATATTCTACTGACTGTTTAAAAAGAGCAAGAGCTCCTTAAATTTAGAATTTCAAGGTGTAAGAAATTGTCCGTGTGGAAATAGAACCAGGGACCACTTGAACCCAAACCGAGTATCATACAGCTTGACCAACGGACCACGAAAACGTATTGAGAAGAAAAGCACGAAAAGACGAAATCAAGAGCTCCTAAAATTTAGAATTTGAAGGTGTAAGAAAGGGCTGGCAAAAATGTAGTAAAAAAAAAGTTTTCTTTTTACCTCTCCGAGTGACGTATGTCACGGAGAGGTTCTAATTTCGACGTGTCTGTGTGTCTGTCTGTGTGTGTGTCTGTGTGTGTGTCTGTCCGTTGTTACACCCACGTGACCGCGTTCGCAGTTTGCAAATCGGAGCAAACGTGTATTCAATTTCCAGACCGCATTTACAGTCCCGGAAATTGTATTGCCTGTCTAACAACTCTGTTCATTTGTTCACCCCACATGGACACCAGTCTGAACTTACTGGCTTCTAAACACCACCATCATCTAGTCTT
Organism: Phalangium opilio; assembly: GCA_019434445.1. Taxonomy (NCBI): domain Eukaryota; kingdom Metazoa; phylum Arthropoda; class Arachnida; order Opiliones; family Phalangiidae; genus Phalangium; species Phalangium opilio. Next base: position 442,073 of record JAEQBA010002633.1, read on the forward strand.
TCGCCCATTCCACATGGACACCAGTTTGTACTTACTGGCTTCTAAACACCACCATCTTCTAGTCTTTCGCCCATTCCACATGGACACCAGTCTGTACTTACTGGCTTCTAAACACCACCATCTTCTAGTCTTTCGCCCATTCCACATGGACACCAGTCTGTACTTATTGGCTTCTAACACCACCACCTTCTCTTCTTTGTCCATTCCACATGGACACCAGTCTGTACACCTGGCTTCTAACACCACCACCTTCTCGTCTTTGTCCATTCCACATGAACACCAGTCTGTACACCTGGCTTCTAACACCACCACCTTCTCGTCTTTGTCCATTCCACATGAACACCAGTCTGTACACCTGGCTTCTAACACCACCATCATCCTTAAGGTTAAGACATACGCGGCGATCGGCTAGGGTTACGAGAAACGTCTAGCCTTCCAATGGAGGGGTCTTCCTCCAAGGTTCACGCAATTGCGGTTGTTCTTGCTTTTAGCTGTAGTTCGACACCCTTATATACTACCTATTTGAGTAAGGCGAGCAACCGGAGTATGCTTCATTCCAAACGTCAATATTAGTCAAGTCTCTCAAGGTTGTTTAATTATTCTTTTTTAAAACGATGTAACGCTCAATAAGGCGAACAACTAACGAAGAAAATATTTAATATTAATTATATTTATTTAATTATTTAAGAAAAATCTGTGCTAACTAAAACCATATAGTCAAAGTTAATATAGGACGAGTAATGAAGATTGCGTATAAAGTCGATACACTGTACACATTTCATAGTTAATATAGAGCGAGTATTTAAGAATTTCGCCCACTGTATTACTAATCATGGAAACTCTAGAAAATTAAAATAGGTCGAGTATTGATGTTAATAGAGACGGAGTAGAGGAGTTGAATTAGGATAAATAAAAAATGCAGTTTGTTGTGTCACTGTCTCAGTTAGAGAGGTAACGGTTGGTAAGTGCGATACTATCGTAAGTGTGTTTTGGGCACATTCGCGTTGTTGGTACACAATTAGAAAGATGTTTTCAATCCACGGCCATCTTTGAAACTTCCACACCTCTGTTCATACTCCTTGGGTGTTTTAAATTTCTTTTCTTAAAGAATTAAGAAGTTGAAACTATATATTTTATTAGCGGCGTATTTAAATATTTTTTACCGTCGCGAAACACCACAATGATAAGGAAAAATATTTTTTTAAAACATAATCAGATGAATTTCAGTTATAAAGAACTAAAATTCTGTGAATACCTAGGAGTAATGGAGTGAATTTTTACCAATGTCCAGAGATAATAAACATAAGCGGGATTGTTTCATATTTGAATAAAAATACTGTTTCCACTAATAGGTTTATACTCCTTGTTTTAATATTTAAGATAATCTAGTTTCTCAACTCAAAATTAAAACGGAAAGAGTTAAAAAGCAGCCTATGTTTATTCTGTGTGTGTCCGTCCGTTAGTGCACCGCGTTAGCAGTTCGCTTTGTTTTGTGGAAAAAAATCCTACAAAACCTTAATATTTGGTTTTCTCATAATGTATAATTAATATATGGAAATATTTTTCGTAATTTCGATGCCTTTAGTGGTTTGTAGCTATAAAGCTCTGTTTCATTTTGATATCCCAAGAATATTTTTATTATTATTATTTGAAATCGATGTTTATATATTACTTAAGCTATACTACATCTGTTTATAGCATAATTTTTTCTAAAGTGATTTCAAGAAGAACGCATCCATATTGGTCAAATGAACTTTTATTTGTCAATAGGCCTATTGAACCAAAAAGTAAACGCTTGGGTTTGGTTTTCGTTTCTGTAATACAGAGACATTAACGGTTCAGAGTGAGCCGAAAGTTAAATACACTTTTAAATAATTAGGCTTAGACTTTATAATCATGGTGGAAATCTGGGCCGCGTTCAGCAGAACTCAGCGCTGTTAGCAGTGTCCTACAGAACGGGATTTTGTTATTGAATTTAGACGTCACGGTGCTCAGCGCTGAGCCAGCACGGTCTTCAAGGAAAATAGTCGGGTTTTTGGATAACGTGACGTAAAACGCGTAGTTCTCAGCTTGGCGAAAAAAGCATGGAGGAATTAATACAAAAAGCTCTTGCTGATTATGATGGTACTAGAGCTATTTAATTAGCGTGAAACAAGTTGATCACGCGAGAAGTTTAAGAGACATGTTAGTTTCTAATTTTAATTATAAAAGTTGTTGTTATCTATCTCTTAAAATATGTTATCATACAATTTTTGTTAAGCCTTGGTACCTTGCACGCTTTATTGCGCTAGCGTCATTTTTAAAACACCGATGACCGGAGAAAAGATATGACGAAAGAGCTCACAGGTAAACGTTTTCCAAATCCGCTGTCTTTTTTGGTGAGCTCTGCTGAACGCAGCCCAGATCAGAGAAAGGTCTGATCGCAATCGGATTATAGCTTCGTGTTTTCATGCTTTTTATGGTGCGCATTTACCTTCAGTGTGTGTAGCCACAAATTAGCTTTGGTGTTATGTAACGTTAACAGTCATGTTGACAAACTAAGAAAATCGTTGAGGTGAAACGAGAGGATAGTGTTTACATGGCAACCCTGTTGTGAATATGGCTTTGAACATAGAGGGTATACAGTTGAGGAGTAGAAAATTGGGCCTTTACAAACACGTAAAGGTAATATCCCTCCAAAGTTTTATCTCTTCATTTCCCGTTTTTCCCCCATCGGATGATTTTAATGTGTACAAGTATATCCTTATTGGATGTAAAATATCGTCTGATTTACAGTATATTTGCTATGCTTTGTATACTGCTTTAATATTTCATAAATTTTAACTTCACTATTTGCTCATAAAAAAAGAAACATTTCCATATCTGGGTAAATAAGTTTGTAAGTAGTCCTCCTTTAGACTCGGAGAGGTAATATTTTGGTTTTCCCAACTTGTTATTATTTAAAATTAGATTTTCCGGAAACATTTTATCATGAAATGAATTATTTAAAAGGGAGTACGTGTTGAGGGATCAAATTTGAGTATTTGTAATGTTCTACTGACTGTTTAAAAAGAGCAAGAGATCTTTTCAAAGCGAAAATGTAATTTTTTAATAGCGCATGCAAAATGAGGGTGATGGGTGAAATTGTTCATTTAACCCCAAATGTCCAAATGCTTGATTTCTTTTGTGGCCACTATTAAGGAATTTTCGCTTCCATACTGCAGAGTTTCTTGGTCAGAACTCATACATTTCAAACTTCATCACCCCTTTCTACTTTGTAGGCGCTTCATGTTTTCCGTTTACGGATTAAGCGTATTAATTTTAGCACTGTCAAGGGCCTGGCTTTAAATATTACGCGTAATCACTTTAGAACAGTAAAATGTACCAACAGTGTAGAAAAACGTTGTTCCTTTACCTTAGGTAGACGACAGAATAAGTTATTCTTAATCAAATGATTGAATATCAGTCTTCAATACAGATTGGTAACGGACAAATCAACTGGTAGGGTTTCCAAACAATTAAGCACTCATATGAAACAGTCAAATTATTGCAAGGTTTTGACTGAAGCTTATTATTTCTTTTATATAATATTTTCGCTCATTTTCAAAAAAACGAGTTAAAAATATTCGAAATTCCTCTCCATAATAAACATGTTTTAAACTGTTTGTTTAAAACGTTTTAAACAAATGAATGTTTTTTTTTCATGGCTGTTTAAAACAAGTTTTAAACCAAAGTTTAAAACAATTTGTTTAAAACTTGCCAACCCTGGTTTTTATAAACACTCGAGATTGTGGAACTGAGAGAATCTGACAAATATGAACCTAACATAGCTAATTAATCCTTTTTCTTTTAATTTTAATCAAGGCTGGTCTATCCTGTTTTGCCGCGTTTGTTCTGATTGACGATGCAAACGTTTTAACTACTAAGAAAGCTTTCGTTTCATTTCAATTATTTCGCTTAATCGTTTCAGCATTGTATTATTTACCTGATGTGCTTCAGACTTTAGTCTTGGTTGGTAAAACTCGGAAGTCATGTTCTTGTTAAGTAGAGTAGCGTCTACACAGTGCTCATATTTACTTATTACAGACAAAAGTTTCCATTTCAAGAATCAGTAAAGTTTTGAATTGCGCTGAAATCGATGAATATACTAACAAAAGTGAAACTTCAAATGACAGTAAATACGGTAATCTGTTTAACGAACATTTGAAAATTGCTCAAATTCTATAAATGATATCATAAGTTCATAAGTTATTTTCCATAAGTTTGAAACTGGCTACTGAGAGTTTCTCAAGAAGTGACGTAGGTAAAGCGACGCCTGTGAGGCCCTATCAAAGGTTTAGTTCAGACTAAATAGGAAAATGGACAGTAAAACCGCGTCTAGTCAATTCTCGCGTAGTTCTCGAACTAGCTCTCAGTCTCTAGCACTACGAAGTATCATACTTATGTAACATATATTATAAACTTATATGCATGAGAGGCTGATTTCACTTTGAACCTGCATTTTATCTCTTCAAGCTTACCATTTTCCATGTATGAATCCTATAACACTTCGTTTTCTGAAACAAACCTCCGAAAACTATGATTCACTGCTATGTGAAATTTAACAATTTACTTAAAATAAAAAATTATATTAGATCAACAGTTAAATAAATAGAGGTTTCTTCGCTAAATTTTAGCGGCTAGCCTTTAATGTTGAAGCACTGGCGTCAAGTTTCGCCAATGTCAAGAGTTACGCTTCAAAATAAAATTGCGAGGTTTTAATATTAGTAAATTCTTTTCAGCAATTGAAGTTGCGAATGCAACATTCCGCTGGAAAGAAGATGAACCAGCATGTCTGAAGGACATAAACTTTCAAGTGCCTCACGGGACACTAGTTGCTGTTGTGGGCCCAGTTGGCTCTGGCAAGTCTTCCCTCTTATCCGCATTGGTTAACGAAATTAATAAAATTGATGGACAAGTGAAAGTAAACGGTAAAGTTGGGTACGTCACTCAACAGCCGTGGATAGAAAACACTTCTCTTCGAAAAAATATCTTGTTCACTGACGATTTCGACGACGACAAATACAAGAAAGTCATTGAGAGCTGCGCTTTAGATTTTGACCTCAAAACTTTCCCTACTCACGACTATACCGAGATTGGAGAAAGAGTATGTTTCGATCACGTTTTCACCGTATAACTACAATTATTTAACGTAATTCCCCTGTCTTTCAAAAGGGTATCAACTTGAGTGGTGGACAAAAGCAAAGGGTAAATGTCGCGAGAGCAATTTACCAGAATAATGATATTTACCTACTGGACGACCCCTTGGGCGCAGTTGACTCGCACGTTGGCAAGCACATTTTCAACAGAGTGATTGGGCCAAATGGATTACTTAGAAACAAAGTAGAATACATAAAACTTTTTATTAAACTGTTATTTCGAGTGCACCTCGTCAATTTATTCATTTACTCTAAGACCAGAGTTTTAGTGACACACAATTTAACGTTTTTGCGAGATGTGGACGAAATATTTTTCATGAACAACGGAGAGATAATAGAAAAGGGCACATTCAATAAAATAATGAGCAGAAGCAGTGCAGTTAGTGATTATTTCGCTCTACATGTTAAAGAGGCATTAGGAGAAGAAGATCAGCAGTAAGTAGATAAACCATGAAAGAACTAGGGGGGATGGAAAAGTGGCCAAATGTTGCAACACCCCTCTTCTGTTTTCTCCTCCCTATCTAAATAATGGAGGCATGAAATGTTTGTGCGCATTTTCCCACACATCTGTTTTAAAGCAACAGGCGGCTCCGTGATTACCCCTATGCATTCTCGCTAATCTTCTGGACACGTATTTTACCTTGCCAAAGGCAGGAACCAATAAGACCTAATGCACTAGTTCCCATTGGTTCCTGCCTTTGGCTTAAGTAGCCTTTAGCAAGTTTAACTTCTGTGTAGCAGAAAAGCCATCAATAAGGGGCATCAACGGGGCCGCGCTTTCCTTTAAGCTATTGGTTATGATTTTGAGCTTATCGACATAACAATGTAAAGTTTTAGATTGAAACTGTTCTTCCACGTGCTGTTATCCATTTTTTGCATTTTTTTAACTTGGGTTTCTTGTTTTGAAACTTAATAACTTACACATTACCGTGTCTACTCTTGTTCGTACAAACCCTAAATATCTCTAAAATTTAAATGGCGAAACGCGCAGCCAACAGTACCAATAGAGAACATAGACGTTTAAGTCTTTGTGACTGTGCAGGGCTATGACTTGGATTTTTAAAGCCTAAACTCATCCTAATTCCAACGTCACCTGAGACTTCGTCAGAGTAAATTTGAAGGTATCTCAGGCTTTAGTAGTCGTGCTAAGTAGCAATTACGACCTTCAGAAAAGAGACATGATACGCGCCGAACGTGCACAGATCGAATTCACCCCGAATCATCTCTGAGAGTCCTCCCACGTGACCCTGCTACTTTACTCCCAATGGTCCCGTTACGTATTTGGCATTTACATGTCCCCAAGTTCATCCATATCTAAACCCTTTCACTGGATATTTATGACGAGGCATTGAGATCACAGTTAAAGCTTTACTCTACAAGACGCACCCTTATCTTGCGCCGTGATCATCCGATGTGGGCCGTGGATGTAATAACTGTTTCCTTTTCAGAATTATTTCGGAAAAGACAACCGCAGCTGATGTATCCGATGTTAAAAAGAAAGAAACGGATAAAGGAAACGCCAGACTTATTACCGAAGAGGTGTTAAAGGAAGGGAATGTATGTATTTTAATGAATTCATAAGTATCTTGTTGTACGCATACAGCATGACTCAGAACTGTAGGGCAAACGGAAAGACTATGTTTTCAATTTGGATACCTAGGAGCAGTTTTCGTATCTAATATTGTTGGTGGGGACTTGAAATTCCTACTTGCCTCCCATTATTGGAATAATGTTTATATATTTCAATAATAGCCTTAAATATTCAAGAGAACTTATTTTTGATCGGTGGTTTCACTATAAATTGAGTATAACTGTCAAATTCGGTTCATTAGAAATGTGGAAATTTAAACTCAGGCTATATTACCATTCATTCAAAGCAAAATAATATGCATTGAGATTGTAGTTGCAGAGAAACTGTTCCTACGTACATGTGACGTATCGTAACTGAAACTTAAAAGTCGCCTTGTTTGGCCTTAGTGTTTTAAACCTTCCTGTATGGAAAATTCGTGCTTCCTTTTTTCAGACTTCTTTTTCCGTTTACCGACATTATGCGAAAGCAGTAGGAATCATTGGCTGTATCGGCTTAGTTCTCAGCAATTTATCCGTTCCATTGAGCTATCAGGCAATGGTGTACTGGCTCGCTTTATGGGGGGAAGATTCTAAAGATGGCGAAGCTATTGACCCTGGTCTAAGAACAATCCGTCTTACAGTATACGGCGTGTTAAATCTTCTCCTAGGCGTTTTAACGCATCTGACTATTGTCATCTCGTTGTTTGTGGCCTTGAAGGCCTCCAAAGTACTACACAACGATATGTTGAGAAGTATACTACGCTGTCCAATTTTGTTTTTCGATACAACACCCGCTGGTAGAATACTGAACCGATTTTCGCAAGATATCGACGATCTGGACCAACAGATACCGAACTTGATTAGGACTACCATGTTTTCGATAATGCAAATTGCTGTTATAAGTGTTACAGCTATAATAGGATTACCTCTTTTCACAATTGCATTTGCCATTGTTGTTATTGCCAATTCGTTACTTCAGGTAAGAACGATAATTTTAAGCAAACAGTTAATAGAGAAGAAACAATAACGAACCCTGATCATTCAATTGTGTAATCGAATAATTGTAGAAGTTTTTGATATTGTGTCGGTAAAGGGTTTTGGTAAATAACAAATATTTTAAGTCAATACTAATCATTCTTAATTTGGTAAAACAATTTATTTGGCGACAATTTGGCTTATCTTAGCGTTTTTTCATGGCTACGAATCGTCAATTGAAAAGAATTTACGGGACGAAGAATTCGTTTTTGTTTTCCCACGTTTCTGGATCAGTTGCTGGCTCAACATTCATCAGAGCTAGCGACGCCGTCAATAAATACGACACTCAGTTTCTTCGGCTTCTTGACGAGAGTACCGCAGCCAATTACATGATGAACATGTGTCAAAGGTAAAAAATAGTCTAATTTTCATAAAAATTCAATGAAACCATCGTATTTATTATTATGTTGATCACGATTTGAATAATGGTAATCCTTTAAGGTGGCTGGCAGTACGATTCAACCTACTGGCAAACTTCTTGATATTTTGTTCGTCACTCTTTATTGTTCTATGCAGAGGAACTATTTCCTCTGGTATGGTCGGATTTGTCTTGAGTGCAGCTTTATATGTAAGAAATTACAGCGTTTCCTCTCTGAATTAATATTAAATCAGGGATAGATGTAATGGGAAGCCCTCACATGAGCGGTTCCCGTATGAGCGGATTCCAAAAAAGCGGTCCTCATAACAATAGTTCCCTAAAAAGCGGTTTCCCGAAATGGAAGTTACCCGTTACAGCAGTTACCAATACAGCGGTTCTCGTAAACGCGGCGTAGCGTTACAGCAGTTCTCTAAAGAGCAGAAAACATTGATGCGAAAAATACGTAATTCCTTTTTACCTCTGTCGCTATGACCCGCCTCTTCTTCCATACCCCCGTCCCGGGGAAGGGGGTCCGGAACTTTGAAGCGCGCCGAGATTACTGTTCTCCATTCCTGCTTCTGAAATGACATTTATCCCTGATTCAATTTGATAAATAAACTATTTAAATGTTTCTTTACGTATAATAGTTAAATATCAATTTTCTCTTTGAACAGCTAGTTCAGTTTCTAAAGTACAGTGTTGCCCAAATAACCGGTTTGGAGACGCAAATCGTGTGTGCTGAACGAGTTTACGAGTATTGTCATTTGCCGTCCGAAGAGCAATCTCACATCTCAAAAGTTCCGTTATCTACCCAATGGCCTGAATGTGGAGAAATTGCTTTTCGAAATTACAGCGCTAGATATCGTGAAGGAATGGATCTTGTATTAAAAGATTTAAACTTCTCAATAGTTGCCGGTGAAAAGGTCGGTGTAGTGGGTAGGACGGGAGCCGGAAAGTCATCGTTGACCTTGGCACTGTTTCGACTCATCGAGGCAGCGAATGGCGAGATAATAATTGACGGGGTGAATATTGCTAATATCGGATTATTCGATTTGCGATCGCGGTTAGCTATCATTCCCCAAGACCCCGTGCTCTTTTCGGGCACCTTGAGACTCAATCTTGATCCTTTCGGAAAACACGACGACCAACAACTCTGGTCTACTCTAGAAGATTCCCACTTGAAGCCGTTTGTTGAAGGACTTGAACAAGGACTCGATTACCCGGTCAGCGAAGGCGGACAAAATTTGAGGTAAATCAATCAAATGGCGAGTAAAATGTTCCATTAAACATTTTTTGAAATGCTCGATTCAAGCTCTCATAAACGGTAAATTGATGTTCCCCTATAGTGTAGGTCAACGTCAGTTAGTTTGCTTAGCTCGTGCATTATTAAGAAACGCAAGAATTCTAATATTGGACGAAGCGACAGCGTCAGTGGACATGGACACGGATGATCTCATTCAAGCGACGATACGAAAGGAATTTGCAACGTCGACGATCATCACCGTCGCCCATAGAATTAATACAATCATGGATTATGACAGGTACGCATTTTGATGGAACACCCATAATGAAATAAATACATTTAATCGTGAGCATAGTACCAAGAAAATATTCTGAGGATTGGAAATTTAAATATGTTAACTTTTTAATTGACGAGGCGTACAAATTTATGTCTAAAGCATTGTCCACATTGAGCTCGCGCTCGCATGTTCGCGCCTTCGTCTATTAGCATCTTCGCAACAGATCACCAAAAGTATTCGCGCTACTGTTCAGATACACACAGATATTTTGTTTTTCCTATTCTGAGAGCTAATGAAATTTGACCAATCATTGCGCTATCTACTGTTGTCCATATTTATTAACAGTCACTCGATTGAGCTGAACTCTGCTTCCGCCATAGTGAAAAAGTGACGAAAACGAAACGAACCGGCGCCCTCCAGCCCCACCCTTCCTCACGTCTGTGGTTTAATGTTTTTCTTGGGCAAAATTCTTGGCCTAGTCGTCAGAAATTTGTATCTTCTCGAGGTGAGTATGCAAAGTAGCGAAAACCCAATGTGGACAGTAGCGCGAACTTGCAACAAGCAAAGATGCAAACGAACAAAATGTGTCAGTCTGGAAAGGACTTAATATTACCCGCTCTAGTGGAATATTCTTGTATTGCACGAATAATGCTTTAAGATTTTCAAAAATTGTACAGTCATGAAATCTATATTTGAAAATTTATGATTCTAGAGTTATGGTTCTGGACAAGGGATGCTTAGCGGAATTTGATACTCCCAAAATTCTTCTCACTAACAAACAATCGCTATTTTACGAATTGGTTAAAGACGCTAAACTTTTGTAAACACCATATTTATTCACGAAAACTATCAAAATATGAAATACTATGTCAATTGTGACTTTTCGAAAAATAAATAATCAAGAACATGCGGTTAATTTTATTCACAGCGAAAAAAACGATCAAAACTTATTTTGGTTAAAATTAAATTACAAATATTGTCACTTAACGATGAAGCCGCGCTACTAAGATAGAAACATTGATACTTGAACTAGTTTTTTTTTAACTACCGACCTTCTAGAACAAAGCGATAAGTGACTCTTTACCGGCCCGTATCAGTGACACCAACACTAGTTGAAGGTTTTAAAAGTTATTTGGTTGAGTTGCAAAAGGTTGGATTGGCAAATGCCTATAGCCCGAGGGGCTCAGCTAATTTTTAGAGTGGACATTTGTCCTGGTAAGTGACTTTGTCAAAGCCCACTCGATCACGCTCCCGTGCGAGTATTCGAGGAAAATCAATCGTCAGGGTAAGAAACAAGGAATATTTTGAAACTTGGTCGTGTGACGGGTGTAGTCCAATATAAAAAGAAACCGGTCAATTTCCACTTATTATTCTACGCGCTGAATATGTATGGGAATTTAATTGGTGTTCCCGGGGACCACTAGCACCCCGGGAATTTAATTTTTTAATTGGCCACCAACGTATTTCTCAAATTACCACCGTAACAATTGAACACTGAACTCTACTGTGGTTTGATACGAATCACAGTTGAAACGTAGATTAACTAACGTTACAAATGCAAATATAACTTAAATAAAATAAAAAATTCAGCATATCACTTTCAACTTGCAAAATTTAATAATGCTTTTGTCATGCAACCTTTTGAAAGAAACTGAGAACTTCTTGGCAGCTTGGCCTACATTTAGATGATTATGGAAGTTTAAAGTACAAATTTGCAAAAAAAAAAATTCAAAATCAACTAACTTCTTACTTTAAAAAAATCAAATAATAAAAATGTTCCAAAAATAAAAATTCTCTTTAAATTTATACATTTAAAAAAAGCAAAACGAAAAATAAAAACGTGCTGCATTTCAGAGTTTTTAACTTAAAAAATATTACTTTAGTTTCAAATGACAGTAATATTTTAAAACAAATGTTTTCTCTTTAAATTTGAACATTAAAAAAGCAAAGCAAAACATATTTCAGAGTTATTAACTTAAATATTATTGAACTTTTGACATAAATTTGAAACATAAAGCATAAAGTAAGAGTATTTTCTTGAAATTGACTGCGTTATTTACGAGGTTTGTTTTATTTAGTTCCAGCAAATCTATGAAATTCTTCTGATTTCTTAGTTCAAATAGTTTTTAATGAGGTAGTAAGTGTATGTGTCGTTAGGTAATAGCCTTTCGCCGAGGTTCTTCATTTCCATTCAAAGCGAAACAGTGACAAGGTTTTTTTGTATTAACATCATACGACGCGATTTTAGGAGTTCAAAGAAGGAAATAATTTTTTTAAAAGTTAGTAGAAAACATTGGTACATTTTGAGGCAAAACTATGGTTAATTCTTTTTATAAATTTCCACGAAATGCGGGATTGACATGATAATTTTCAGGAAATACAGGATAACAAACTGCGAAATACAGGAATTCATGATAGCTAATTGCAAAACTAATTTAGGACAGCTTTCGAAAACATAAGACGAAGATTAAAAAAATAGCGCTTGAATATGTTAGGTTATACATTCAGTTTGTCGATCTGTTCTATCGATTAAAGTTCTCTCGTAATCGTTTCCAATTGTCATTCTCCGTCTGCTTGAGAAATTCACCGAGCGTGTCTTCCAATCTCTTAATTCGTCTTTTAAGTTCTCTCGTAGTCGCCAGCAATTTTTCATTCTCCAGTTTTAATTTCAGTGTTCTCACTTCTTTCAAGTTTTCAATATTTTCAACCAAGTCATTCCAAATTTTGTCGTTAATCATTTCATTGGTTCGCGCCATATGGATCTCTTTAGCCAAATCAAAAGGTGTTTTACCATTCGTGTCAACCGCGTTATAGTCCGCTCCTTTAGACAAAAGGAAACTTACGATGTCGACGTTGACAATATCACGAATATCTCCTTCTTTAGGGATTTGAGAGACAACTGTTTTATTTGAAGTGGCATAATGCAAACCAGTCCGACTGCTATTATTATCCCTAGCATTAACATCCGCTCCTTTATCCAAGAGAGACTTTACCACATCGACCAGATTCCACTCGGAAACATTCATTAAGGGTGTTGTCCCCTCTGCATCAGTCAGATTAACATTGGCACCTTTTTCAATGAGCAACAATGCCGCATCTAATTTTCCTAATTCACAAGCCAATTGTAATGCCGTTTTACCATTTTGACCAACAGCGTCGATATTGAGACCTTTTTTATCCAAAAGAGACTGGATAACAGGGACTCGATGCTGCTGGATAGCACTCATTAACAGTCTCGTTAGATTAAAATTAGCCCGATTAACATCGGCACCTCTTTCAATAAGCAGTAACGCCACATCGGATTGTCGATAATCACAAGCCAATTGTAATGCCGTGTCTCTCTTTCCATCAATGGCGTCGATGTGGCCACCTTTATCCAAAAGAGACATGACAACATCGAGTAGATTACGGGTGGAAGCACTCATTAACGGTGTTGTCCCATTTGCATCAGTCAGATTAACATTGGCACCTTTTTCAAGGAGCTGCAATGCAGCATTGGAACTTTTAAAATCACAAGCTAGTTGCAATGCCGTTTTTCCCATTTCGTTAATGGCGTCAATATTGACACCTTTATCCAAAAGAGACTTGACCACAGCGACGAGATTACGGCTGGAAGCACTCATTAAGGTTGTTTTCCCATTTGCATTAGTCAGATTAACATTGGCACCTTCATCAATAAGCAGCAATGCTGCATCACAATTTCCACAATTCAAAGCCCATTGTAATGCCGTTTCTCCATATTCATCAATGGCGTCGATGTTGACACCTTTATCCAAAAGAGACTTAACCACTTTGAGTAGATTATGGCTGGAAGCGCTCATTAAGGGTGTTGTCCCTTCTGCATCAGTCAGATTAACTTTGGCACCTTTTTTAATAAGCAGCAATGCCACACCGGATTTTCCACTATCAAGAGCCCATTGTAATGCCGTTTCTCCACTTCCATCAATGGCGTCGACGTTGACACCTTTATATAATAGAAACTTGACCACGTCGACTAGATTACTCCTGGAAGCACTCATTAAGGGTGTTGTCCCTTCCGTATCAGTCAGATTAACATTGGCACCTTTTTCAATGAGGAGCAATGCCGCATCTGATTGTCCATTATTAGCAGCCAAGTGCAATGCCGTTTGTCCATTTTCATCAATGGCGTCGATGTTGACACCTTTATCCAAAAGAGGCTTAACCACGTCGAATAGATTATGGCTGGAAGCACTCATTAAAGGTGTTTCACCGAATATAGTCGCGTTTAAATTGGCACCCCTTTCAATTAGAAGCAATGCCACATCGGAGTTTCCTTCGTAGCACGCGATGTGTAACGCGGTTCTGCCGTCGTTATCAGCCCAGTGGATATCGGCACCATGGTTTAACAAACTGACCACTTCATTCATTTGGCCCCTTTCAACGGCATCCAAGAACTCTTCGTCAGACATATTGTTGACGTGTACTTCAATCTCTATTTTCTAGTATTTTCGGTAATTTGCAGCTGATCGTAATCGTAACTCGCCTGAAAATAATAATAACAATAAATGTAGATGAATATCCAAAGCATTATTTGAACAAGAAATCAATGTCTTAAATAATTCAAGTACTCCCAAGGACCAGTGTCCCTTATCCTATCAAGCAAGATGGGGGAGTACGCGTAATCTGAGAGAAATCGGCCCGCTAACTGTGGAACGGCTCAGGTCCGGTGGGACGCTAGGAAAAGGGGGAGGAATACGCGTTAAGATTGCGGTGGTTCTTCCTGATTCGTCTGACGTAGAAAACCCGCCTTGCATAACCAATTTGTGCAACACCATCCTGCAGCAAGTAATCTTTTGAGAAAGTACTTTGTTTTTCATTGCACAGTCATGAGTAGATAAATTCCGAATTTTACCAAACTACATGATTGATATCAGTAATACTACAGAAATAAAGGTTTTAGAGGGTGGTTTAGTGAAGGTTCCTGTAAATGTAAAGGAGGTATTAATCTTCCATTTTAGTTTAATTAACTATAGTTTTATTAAATTTAGAAAATATTAAAACTGTTTCTAAAAAAAAATATTTTTTAGCGTCTACGTTGATAGGAAACTCTTTGTTGTTTCCAGTCCCTTAAAACAACCGGGTAGCTTAGCTAAGGTTCAAAATAAATTTGAATAAGTCATCTTCCACATTTGCCGAAATTGATGACTTGACCTTAGAAATTCAAAAAATGTCAGGCTAATACGGCAGTAGAGTATATTTTTCAAGTTACGCCAAACTTGAACAAAATAGCTTTCGTTACCAGTAAGTATATTAAAATATTTCACCAATAAAGAGCGTTATAAAATATGGACAATAGTGTCATGAAACGTAGAGGTGAGAGGTTGAACATTTGTCGAACATTGTAATGATTATTGTACATGTAGCATTTGCCGAGATGGGAAACCCTGACTAAACTATTACTGCAAGCCCAGCCACATTAATGGAGTGAACCCAGGCTTACTCGCCTCACTAACTTAAGCACCACTTTCAATGAGTAGCAATGCTACATTTGATAATTGTAACAAGCCTCGTACAGAGCAGGTTTTATCAACTGAGTTAATATTAGCACCAAGGTTTATAAACTTATCAACGTCATTCCAATCTCCCACTTAAGGATAATTTAGCTTGTTGAGACATTGTTTATCAAGACTTCACTCTTGAATCCTAGGGTTAATTCTGTAGCCAAGGCTTAAACGCATATGTCATAGTATTATTTATTAATTTTTGATACTGTGCCTGTGCTTTAAGCTTGAACCTTTAAGTTATATGTTACAAGGTAAATAACTAAGTTCTAGGTTTAAAATACCGAAAATTATAAATATTACCTTGCTTGGAGAACTTTTAAAACGTTGAAGAACGCCCAGAATTACTAAAGATCGGAGTTAGTCAGGAACTTCGGTGATTTTCAAGAGAGGTTTCTAACAAAAACAAGCAGACGACTTAGAACTGTGGCATCTGGCATGGCCAACTTAGATTTATGAAAGTATAAGGTCGTATGCTGTGACCTGTCTGCCAGTCTGGGAAATAAAGATATTTTTTAAACTAGTCCTTGGTACAAGTGACCCCCCTAGTGTCCAAAATAATAAACTGGTCCAAAGAATGGTCCCAGCCTTTGTTCTCCTCTAGAGGAGGAGAAACTCCCACTTCTTGAATTTAAAAACTAGTCCAAGCAACTAATAAACTAGTTTAGGACTGCGACAGTTTCTAGGTTTTTAATTACTTAATTGCATGCTTAATTGCACTATATATTCACGGAGCTGTATGGCTTTTCGAGCCCTAGCTCGTCACCCCCACCGGAACAAAAAAAAAAAAAAAAGAGGAGGTATGCTGTTTCCCAGACTGCGTGAGCAGCGTGATATGTCCTATAAGACTTTTTTCTTATTTCTCATTTCTGGCCCTGAGCCTGAGTCCCACAGACCAGCGTGGGAAATAAGGCGGTGACACAGGGCAAATGACCAGTTTAAAAATTGCCTGGACCAGTTCAAAAATTAAATTGGAGTGGGGGGCTCAGTGGTCCACAAGACCATTAAGAAAATTCTAAGATAACCAGAATCCAGACATTATCTCAAATATTTTAATTACCCACTTCTTTAATTTAGCAGACGACGCGCCCTGGTGAATGGTCATGGACCAGTTTATTTATTCCAGGCCAGGGTTGGTCGCCGGCCCAATGTCCAGTTGTAAAAAAATCCTATTTCCCACTCTGCCACAGACAGACCACAGTTCAAAGTCGTCTGCTTGCTTTTGTTAGAAACGCCAAGAAGAGCGGCGAAGTTTCGTACTCCGTTCTTTTGTAATTCTCTGCGTTCTTCAACATTTTAAAAGTTCTCCAAGCAAGGTAATTTTTATAAATTTCGGTATTTTAAACCTGATTCTTAGTTTTTACCTTGTAAATAGCTTTAGGCGTATATCACAGGCGCAGTATCAAAGGTTGTGGTACTATGCCCTGTGGCATATGCCTTTAAGCCTTGGCAAAATTTAGTGTATTCAGTTATTGTGTTTTTCTCTGCTTTGAGTTTAATTCAGAGTTTAAAGGTGGAATTCATAAACGTCGGACGCAACGCAATTTAGTACAGGCGAAGGCAGGGCGTCGTGCGCTAAAGGCAGACGTTTGCGCACGACGCCCTGCCTTCACCTGTACTAAATTGCGTTGCGTCCGACGTTTATGAATTCCACCATAAGACGTTAAACGTGCACTTAAATACTGCAGAAGAAAACTCGCGTCGAATGTCTGAGTCTGAAGAGGGAAAATTGAAAATAGAGTTGGTAAGGGCAATAAAGTCTATCTTGAACCAAAGGGAAAATGAAAAGCTAATGGCCAATAAGAGAGAAATAGATATGAAACAAGAGATGGAAGAAGTTAAAGAATGCAATAAAAGCATTAACTTGTAGCTGTCTAATTTGCAAAAGAGTATGACTTCCATGAAATACCAACAGTTTCATAGGACCATTGAGGCTCGTTCCAATTATGGAGGCCGTTTTCCATAGCGGGAAATGTTTAAGTAGGATACAATAGTAGTATTCCCCCTACTCGGAAAAGCAAAACCTATGATGGAGAAAATAGTATGAATTGCTACATTGTGCCGACTAACAATAGGTGAATGTGCCCCTGTTTTTGTTATGATCAGCCTCACAAATTGCCGCCTTTTCCAAAATATTGCTATTTTACTGTCCATCTACCGTGAAAAGAAACGTATACTTAGCCTTTCGTGAATAAACTGGAAAAACGAAATGGGGTAGTAATACATTGGCCTTTTAACTAGGCGCTTTAAGTGGCCTAATTGCGAGGCCAGTACAGATATGTCCTTACGTTCAACTGAGATTAGACCAGGTTTGGTTAGGTTTAGGCTATGCGGATGAAAAGCTTCTTTTTAAAATTTCATGGCGGGCCTCTCAACAGGGTTCGTACACGACCTGGAAATCCTGGAAAACCTGGGGAAAATTAAAACGAGCCTAAAAGGTCAGGGAAATTGAAAAAGGATCTAAAAAGTCAGGGAAAAATATGTTGGAGGGAAATTGGTGACCAGAAAATGTGTTGTTTGAGATCTGACCAAATTCGCGGAGCTCGTTTCGCTCGCTCCGATTATTTTAAAGTTCAGCTAGCTAATTGGACCAAGTCATCTTGCGACTTATTGCCACTTAATGATTTACTAAGGTAAAGTTAAATTTGAAGGACATAGTTGGCTTATTTCTATAACAATAACAACTCGTACAAAAATGATTCGAGTGAATCTTCATTGGTTTTCATGTATTTACGCCATCTAAGTTATTGCAAATGGTCAGGGAAATTTGTGGAATCGAGTCAGGGAAAACCTTGAAAAGTCAGGGAATTTCATTCCAAAAATTTTGTACGAACCCTGCTTAAATAGGGTCGATGGGGCAGCTTGTTGTTGGACAATTAGGTCTCAGAAGATGGTCCCATTATTGCAATTAAAGCTTTTTTTGACAATGGATACTCCAAATGAATAAACATTTTTACAACTTTCGGGCTATAAATAACGTAATTTTCCCGTTTTTGCTAAAATGGGTTTAAGACGACACTAGGCCATTAAAGTCCCAAGGTTTCCTTGAAAAGTACTTAACCATGTAGTCAGTACGCCGAAAGTGCTAATTAATATTCTTTTTTTTTCAGGCTGCGATCTCGGCTGCAATTTACAAAATTAGTAGAAAACTGAGTCAAATGCACGTATACAATGTTTGGTGAAGAATTATTGACTGCTGCTTGTAATGGGAAAAAAGATGAGGTTGTCTGGTTGTTAAACCGTGGTGCCAATATTAACTATGCTGATCGGTTTCGTCAAACCGCATTGCACTGCGCTTGTAATGGAAGGCATTTTGATGTGGCATTACTGCTTATTGAAAGGGGTGCAGATATAAATGCGGCTAATGAATGGCGTAAAACACCGTTAATGGTGTCTTTACGGGGTAGAGTCGATGTGGTCAACTCTCTTTTGGATAAAGCTGCCAAAGTAGACGCTGTTAATGATGAAGAGGAAACGGCATTAAACGGATATGGACAATCCAATGTGGCATTGCTGCTCATTGAAAAAGGTGCCAATGTTAATCTGGCTGATGCTGATGGGACATCACCGTTAATGAGTGCTTGCAAATGGAATCTACTAGATGTTGTCAAGTCTCTTTTGAATAAAGGTGCCAATATCGACGCCTTTGATAAAAAGGGAAAAACGGCATTGCGATTAGCTTGCTATTATGAAGGATCCGATGCTGCATTGCTGCTCATTGAAAAAGGTGCCAATGTTAATCTTGCCGATGCAGATGGAACAACACCGTTAATGAGTGCGTCCGAACGTAATCTTGTCGATGTTAGCGAGTCTCTCTTGTATAAAGGCGCGAATGTTAATGCTAGGAATGACAAGGGTCTGTCTGCATTGCATTATGCTACTTCATATGAAACAGTCGTTGCTCTGTTCGAAAAAGAAGCGGATATTCACGCTATTGATAATGAAGGCCGAAATGCTTTGCATCACGCTGCCGAACGTGGCAACGTCGACATCGTTAGTTTCCTTCTGTCTAAAGGATCGCGTTATAACACGTTGGACATAAATGGGAAAACGCCTTTGGATTTGGCTGGAGGTAATGATTTCGCTAAAGTGATGGAAATCATTAACAACAAAAAGGAGAGTGAAAAGGATTCCCACGTGGCTAAAGAATCAGAAAAATTGAAACAAGAGTTGGGAGAACTGAAAGTCACACTGGATGAATTACTGAAGCGAACGGAAAAGGACAAGTTGGAGGCAACCAAGAGAGAAAGTGAATTGAAAGAAGAATTAAGAGAATTGAAAGCAAATTTGGAAATTGACAAATTGGAGGCAACTACGAGAGAACTTGAAATGAGAGCGCGGATCGACAAATTGAAAGTGGAACCTACCTTATTCAATCGCCCATTTTTGGACAATCTTGGTCTGATATTTTCAAAATTTATCCAAAATTTGCCTTTAGTTTTGCTATTCGCTATTGTGAATTTTTCTATTCCGCTGTTGTTTATCCTGTATTTCTTGTAATTTATCGTATCGATTCAACTTTCCCTCGGAATTTCAAAATGATTAATCCTATTTTCGACTTGAACTTTACCATTTTCTTTTTGCAATAAAACTTTTGCGAATAATTCCATTGTAACGATGCTAAAATGTCATCGTAATTAGGTCCCCTTCAAATGGAAATAAAGAATAACATAGTGCGCTCGAACTTCACAATATTTAAGAGTTCCTCCGCGAACTTTCGTTTCCCAACAACTTCTTAGTTCCTGATTGCACAAGGAAATGTCATAAATTGACGCTATAGAATAAAGAATCGCGCGGTGAAGTTTGTATGGTTTTATAATGGAAATTGGCCTTGTAAGGTTGAGAATAGGCCACTGAGATATTTTTTAAATCACTCGCAACAGTTCCAAGTTGGGGTTAAGAAGTATAACATGTTAGTATTTTGCTCTTAAAAAAAAGAAATTTTACAAAATATTGAAAAATTTCTTTTTCATTTGATATTTTTCAAGTTAAATATTTTGAAAAATTGCTTTTTCATTTGAAACTTTGAGTTTAAAATTTTTAAAAATTACTTTTTCATTTGATACTTTTTGAATTTAAAATTTTGAAAAATTTCTTTGATATTTGTACTTAACAGCTTTAATACCATAAACGAGATTAGATTTTATTCACATTTTCCTCAAAACATTTCGTGTCAAAGTATTTTTTTTTTAAACATTCAACTTTTCAAGTCAAAAGTTGAATAATTTTGTATAATTTTGTTTTAGTGATTTGTCATTTTCTTATTTTTTATTTAATCTCAATATTAGTTACGTTGCCATATTTGTCTTATCCTTGTATTAATACACAATTTCCAAGATTTATTTTATTGCTATTTTTAATTTTTAAGTGAAAAGTAATTTTTTTTAAATTGGCAAATTTGCTCAATTTCGATTATCATTTAAATGTACTAAGAATGTTTCAATAAATTGTTTCGCCGATTGATTCGCATTATATTTTATTTTTTTATTATAATTTTATTTGTATTTTCATTTCACCATGACGCGTGACCCTTCCAAGATGCTCATGAACTAAGCAAACAACAAAGGTACAATCCGCGCTAAAATATTTTATATCCGATGAATATCGTGTTACATCGTAAAATTACCCTCTCAAAGTCATGTTTTCTAGTACAGTCTTATTCTAGCCTAAGAAAAGATTTCTTTTCATTTGCGAAATGAGTTGGTTTTTACGCATAGCAGCAGCAAGAAGGCAATAATCAAGACAATATTCGATAAATGTTCAACCATTTCTGACTACGTTTCATGGCGCGAACATTGTCACAATTATATATCGCCCTTTACTTGTGAAATTTAGGCTTAATATAGTTGCGTTGGAGAGGCTGATTCAATACCGAATCATGGTGGCACCTGGTAAAACAAGACGACCCAAGGGCTCGTAATAACAGCCACATCGTACCATACTTAACAGGAGTACAGAAAATTTTATTGAATAACCCGTCGATGCGCTACTGTTTTAAAATTATTACTGAATTTTAATTTTACTTAAGTTATAAGTATACTGTGACACGAACGGAAAACGTGAGTGAGTACCCCCTGGATGCGCATCTTTATCAGTGGTAAAACGAAATACCCATTAAAAGAAGTACAGATAATCACAGTAAATAGCCCCTCGATGCCCTAACAAAAATTATAGCCCCCTTATCCTTACTTCAATAAATTTACTTATGTTATAATTATAATATCCGGGGCCCGGTACGCGACAATTTGGTCTCGCCGTTATGGTCTCGCCGATTTGGTCTCGGGACAAATGGGTCTTGGGACAATTGGGTCTCGGAACAAATGGGTCTTGGGACAATTGGGTCTCGGGACAAATGGGTCTCGGGACAAATGGGTCTCGGGACAAATGGGTCTCGGGACAATTGGGTCTCGGGACAATTGGGTCTCGGGACAATTGGGTCTCGGGACATATGGGTCTCGGGACAATTGGGTCTCGGGACAAATGGGTCTCGGGACATATGGGTCTCGGGACAATTGGGTCTCGGGACAAATGGGTCTCGGGACAATTGGGTCTCGAGAGAAATGGGTCTCGGAACCTAACCCAACCCAACCTTGTTTGGAGGTAAGAAGATTATTTATATGAGTATTAAAAGCCCGCCTGTTACCACGAACAATTTATTAGCAATAATAGAAATATTTGGGAAAAGGTGTCAGATAATTATTATGAGAATATTTTGGAAAAGGTGGCAGATAATTAATTGGAGAATATTTTGGAAAAGGTGGCAGCTAACTATTAGGAGAATATTTTGGAAAAGGTGGCAGCTAAATATTAGAATTTTTGGAAAAGGTGGCAACTAATTAGTAGGAGAATGTTTTGGAAAAGGTGGCAGCTAATTAGTAGGAGAATGTTTTGGAAAAGGTCGCAGCTAATTAGTAGGAGAATGTTTTGGAAAAGGTCGCAGCTAATTAGTAGGAGAATGTTTTGGAAAAGGTGGCAGCTAATTAGTAGGAGAATGTTTTGGAAAAGGTGGCAGCTAATAAATAGGAGAATATTTTGGAAAAGGTGGCAGCTAATTAATTGGAGAATATTTTGGAAAAGGTGGCAGCTAACTATTAGGAGAATATTTTGGAAAAGGTGGCAGCTAATTATTAGTCGAATGTTTTGGAAAAGGTGCAGCTAATTAGTAGAATGTTTTGGAAAAGGTGGCAGCTAATAAATAGGAGAATATTTTGGAAAAGGTGGCAGCTAACTAATAGCAGAATATTTTGGAAAAGGTGGCAGCTAACTATTAGGAGAATATTTTGGAAAAGGTGGCAGCTAATTAGTAGGAGAACGTTTTGGAAAAGGTGGCAGCTAATTAGTAGGAGAATGTTTTGGAAAAGGTGGCAGCTAATAAATAGGAGAATATTTTGGAAAAGGTGGCAGCTAATTAGTAGGAGAATGTTTTGGAAAAGGTGGCAGCTAATAAATAGGAGAATGTTTTGGAAAAGGTAGAAGCTAATTAATAGCAGAATATTTTGGAAAAGGTGGCTGCTAATTAATAGCAGAATATTTTGGAAAAGGTGGCAGCTAACTATTAGGAGAATATTTTGGAAAAGGTGGCAGCTAACTATTAGGAGAATATTTTGGAAAAGGTGCCAGCTAATTAGTAGGAGAATGTATTGGAAAAGGTGGCAGCTAATAAATAGGAGAATATTTTGGAAAAGGTGGCAGCTAATTAATAGCAGAATATTTTGGAAAAGGTGGCAGCTAATTAGTAGGAGAATGTATTGGAAAAGGTGGCAGCTAATAAATAGGAGAATATTTTGGAAAAGGTGGCAGCTAATTAATAGCAGAATATTTTGGAAAAGGTGGCAGCTAATTAATAGCAGAATATTTTGGAAAAGGTGCCAGCTAATTAGTAGGAGAATGTATTGGAAAAGGTGGCAGCTAATAAATAGGAGAATATTTTGGAAAAGGTGGCAGCTAATTAATAGCAGAATATTTTGGAAAAGGTGGCAGCTAATTAGTAGGAGAATGTATTGGAAAAGGTGGCAGCTAATAAATAGGAGAATATTTTGGAAAAGGTGGCAGCTAATTAATAGCAGAATATTTTGGAAAAGGTGGCAGCTAATTAATAGCAGAATATTTTGGAAAAGGTGGCAGCTAATTAGTAGGAGAATGTTTTGGAAAAGGTGGCAGCTAATAAATAGGAGAATATTTTGGAAAAGGTAGCAGCTAATTAACAGCAGAATATTTTGGAAAAGGTAGCAGCTAATTAATAGCAGAATATTTTGGAAAAGGTGGCAGCTAATTAATAGGAGAATATTTAGGAAAAGGTGGCGACTAATTAATAGGAGAATATTTAGGAAAAGGTGGCAACTAATTAATAGGAGAATATTTTAGAAAAGGTGGCAACGAATTATTGGGACCATTGCTTTTGAAAAGAAGGCAACTAATTAGGTAAGCAAATAATCACGATACCAAATAATCACGATACCAAATAGTCACGAGACCAAATAATCACCATACCAAATAGTCCCGAGACCAAATAATCACGAAACCAAATATTCCCGAGACCAAATAATCACGATACCAAATAGTCCCGAGACCAAAAAATCACGAGACCAAATAGTACCGAGACCAAATCGGTGAGACCAATTAGTCCCGCTACCAAATCGGCGAGACCAAAATGGCGAGACCAATTCGGCGAGACCAAATTTTCCTGTTCCGTCCGGCGCCACAAGCTAGTACCTTCTTTTAAAATTCTTCTCGATTTGAGGAGAAATACACGTAAATTATAATAATAAAGGGACTGTAAAGAATGCATCTGCGGGTGGGCAAAAAGTATTTGAAATACGTCAGAGGCACGTGACCGAGGCTAGGCATGGTTCAAAGAAGCCCAGTTCGTTTTATTTCGAAAACAAGCACTTCAGCCAATTGGCGCTGCAATCTTACGAAAAACAAGGACTAGCTGTCCAGTTCCACTCCATGAGGAGTCTTTGTATCTTGGCATCACGTGATGTCTCTGACGTATTTAAAATAATTTTTACCCACCCGCCCAGGTATTCTATGCAGTTCCTTTAATACCATTTTAAATATAACGTCGGTAAATACTTGCTTTTGCCTTTTAAAATTTTCCCTCGATTTCATTGAATTTTGAAATAGGGGAGCGTGATTGAAAGCGTGAAACCCTTATTGTCCACGGGTGACCGGAATTTTAAAGGGAGTATTAAACCTTCCATTTAAATTAAGGCAATACTAAAATCCTCTCTAGCTTTAAATATATCGAGCAAACTTAAACCACAATTCACAAAGCTTAACCTTACCTGTACAATTAAATGCAATGCTTATACTGACAATTAAAATCCCCATCCTTTTAAAATACACAAACGAAAAATATCACCTCACCACAATTCTCTTACATTCACTCTCTTCAATGATGAACGAAAACTTTTATACTGCCAAAGGCAAAAAATAACCATTTCTTCGGTTAGATCTGAAATAACCATTTCTTTGGGTAACTCTGACCACATTCCAAATCGCGAAAAACTACAACTACTACTACCACCACCACCACAGGCTCGCGGGACAAACTAATAGCCTCATCGTATATATACGATGTGGCTAAAAACCTATGAACAAACCCTTCCGCATAGAGTTTCCAAGTTTGACGAGGTTACCGGTAATAGTTAGTATTAAAATTATTTATTTCGCAAATAATTATATTTCCTTTCAACCCTGTAGGCCAGCCTACAAGACCTTACAATACGTAAAAACGATAATAAATAATTTTCATTTAAGCAATTAGCAAAGGAAATGTTTTAAACTAGAGACCATAATGATGAAAGACTAGTATGTTGATGAACGTTATAGTAGTGAATCGATTTGGTTTCACAAACGTCTCTGCGCTTTAGGCCTATTGTATTACTGAAATTACTACTTTGATAGCGCAATAGGTTAGCTGAGTCCAGTATAGCGCCCCTTCCTCCAACACGTAGCGAATAGTTTAAATTATCTTATTGGCTCACTTAAACTACGTTTTGATGACGTTGCTGACGGGGACGGCAAAAATAAGGGGGTCCGGGACTTTGACGCGCTCCCAGATATTACTCTCAGTTCTCCATTCCTACTTCTAAAATTAAATCTATCCCCGGTGGATGTGATAATAATTGGTATTAATTTTAATTTGGCGTGTGTTTAATACTGATTATATTGTTTCCCGTTTTGATTTCTCTCTCTCTCTCTCTCTCTCTCTCACTCACTCACTCTTGTAGCGGATGTGTTCCCATTTTGATAATAAATATTTATATATATATTGAAACGGAAAAAACGATATGAATTTTTAGTGCATGCATAGCGACTATATGGTTACTAACCAACATTCTTGGCGGGGAGTTGCTAACGGTGGTTTAGATGCAGTCATGGGTGACGTAATATTTGACTAAGTTTATAAATATTTCCATCCCATTTTTTACGTGACGCTAAGATTACGAATCTATAGTGATTGTATGGGTTTAGGTTTATCAAAAGCAAATAGAGTTAATAGAAAGTGTCGTCCAGACCACATTCCGTCTTAAGCAGACGATACTCAGCTTAAGACCCCACCCCTTTCTTAGGCGCCAGTAGGTCATTTCTTAGAAACTTATATAGGAAATTATTAACCTATGATAAAGTGGGAGTAAAAGTATAATATTGGCGTGTTATGGAAACTAAAAAGATAAGGTATAAATTGCCTTCGTTATGGAGCTTGGTTTCATCTCAAGAAAAGTAAGAAAAAGGGGGGGTTCCGTTCTTTTTTATTTTGTATCCTTGGGCCCCCACTTTTTCCTCTTCCTTCTGATTAAAACATACTTCCTAACCGGGAAAATATACCAGAAATATAAATTATACTTCATGGAAGGAGTGCAATTTATAAGCATTTCAAACTCAACACACTTAAGCATTGCGTTGTATTTTTATATCTGAATTTCACACTCCTTGTAAAAAAAGATAGGATGTAGTTTATTATTGCTCGTGGATTCTTCGGCTATATATTTGGCTTGTGTGTGTCTGTTTACTTAGTGTTATTTTTCTCTGCATCAAACATGTCGTTTGTTTATGACTATGGACCATAGTCATAAGCAAACGACATGTTTGATGCGGACAAACTTTAACACTAAGTAAACAGACACACAACCCTGGTCAGTTCTTTTTCCCTGATTGGGTCAAAATCGATCTTTTTTCTTCTCCTCTGGTAAGTAACTATTAATTAAAAAGTTAATTTATTTGATTGCTTTAGAACAAAAATATTTGCCCGTGACAATATTATTTTTATTAAAGGGAATGGTTTTCCCCCATAGAGAATTATTGAATTAGGAGTAGAATCTATTTTACCTGCACATATCAAATTATTAGTTCATCTATAGCTGCTGGTATTATTATTTTCTTTATTAAATAGTCTAAGTAGTATGCTAGCTATCGCTTTGAGACTCCATTGACGGGGCTGTCGAAAGAGGGGGCAATTGGGTTAGTTTTCCCAGGGGCCCGGGTCACCTGTAGGGCTGGCAAACTCTCTAGACTGTTCTGGATTCGTTAATTGTAGGCTGGTAGTCATTGCAATGTAGGCATTCTTTTTGATTTACTTTCAAAGTGGCGTTAAAATTATTCCGACTCCTGGTATGGGTCCATGGTGCACTCTCTTGTTCTTCCCGCGTAAGCGCCGCCTCTGCCCCAATCCCGAGTGGACGATCCGATGACATCGTTGTTTCTACAACCTGAACCATACCATTCTCACTCCAGGACAGAATGCAGCATTCTTATTCAAGCACCCCCCCCCCCGGTAGACTTAGTTCACCAACTAAATGTAACGCAGGGTTGCCGCGGGTCAGGGGAAAACCTGGAGAAGTCTGGGAATTTAAAAATCATGGATCAAAAAGGTCAGGAAATAGTCAGGGGAATTGAAAATGAACCTAAAAAGTCAGTGAAAAATATATTGGAGGGAAATTTAAAGTCTGGATAACCAGGGTTGGAAAGTTTGTGCCGGGGTGGAAAAAACCTGGGTAAAACCGGTGGCAAAAACTACATTCGCGGTTTTTTCCTGGTTTCTATTAAAAGTATTTGACTAATTACTCGTTAAATATTCGCGAAAAGGGAGGGGGGTTCTTTGCTAGGAGCTTAGAAAATATCGCGTAGCTCCTCCAGGCACATGTAACGTAACGTACTTCATGTGTAAAGCCTAATCGGCTTCCGCTACTACCCACCCCTATTCAGAATTATTCTCTCTCATCTGAAACCTATTAAAAGCCTATCATTCTAGTTAATACCAAATGAAATTCCTTGGTGGTCGCTGTTGCTACAGTGCCGCGTGCTATTAAATGAATCTAGCCCTACCTAATACCAAAAAACCCAGATTAGATATAGAAATAGCTCGACTCAAAAATGTCCTTCAAATAACCGAAACCATACACAAGGAACTTGATGATAAAAAAGAATCAACTTTTAAATATTGAGTGTTCAATAAAAAAACGCAGGCTTAATTGAATTGAAAAACCAGGAGTTAGTTGCAAGGCATCATGGTCATCCTCTTTTCACTAGAAGCATCATCATCATGGATTGTCAGAGGGTGGTCCTTTTTTTCTTCTTTTTCGGTGACAAGACCGCGCCGTTTTCAACTAGTCTTTTTTGCTTCTGCTCGTAGCTGTTAGTAGAATTATTTTTATCCAAAGGGTTGGCTTGGGTTGGGCTGGGGTATGGTATTTGACGGGAATGGACAGCGTAGAACGGAAACGCATCATGTGGTAGTGGTGGTGGGATACAAGTTCTGTTCACAGTTTCGTTCATAAAAGGACGGTTCGAAGGATTTGGCCGCTGCTATGCAATTTAGCACGTTTTATAGTAGGGTTTATACTGAATCTGGTTGGGCGGGAGTCATCCATTCTTTGGGGGCGATCTTGGGTTGGTGCGTTACAAGTTCACAACAAAGCAAGGGCAAATGGTGGTGATGGAAAGTGAGAAGCTTGCACTGGGAATTTTCTTAGTGAGAAGTACGATGTTTGCGACGTACTACCCAAGTCTTGATCTCACTAGCTTCTTCGGCTAGACTCTAGAGACCAATCAGCGCTCTACTTTTAATATTATATTAGTATCTTTTTGAATTTCTCTATAAGATACCAAAATAGTTTCTATATAAATTTTGTGAGTTTGGGAAGTCAGAACTCTGGTTCTTTAAGAGATACCGTGAAGTCGTTTAAGTATGTTATAGCCCCATTTCTTACCATTCCAAGGATACTAAATACTCGTGGATACAACAATAAGTACTTGAGATATAAACAAAACATCAAATAAATATCCATCATTGTTCTCTCCATCCCTTATGAAATCCTGTAAGCTGGGTTAAAGACGCTTAAGTAGAGAACCAGAATGTATCGGAACCCTGATTTGTTAGCGACCCCTTTATGTCCAAAAACTCCCGAGATGAGTGTTGTATAAAGATCTCTCCCACTAAAAAATTAGATAACGGTTAGGCCTACAAAAAACTAATCTAACATAAAAGATAAAAAACAACTTCATGTAAAACAAACCATATATAAACTAGACCCAAGACAAAATTATCATTAATTGCTAAAAGACGACTTGTGCTTAAATAAAGTTTTAAACTCTCGACTCAATTGACTATGCTTTTAAAACTATAACATGGTGTCAGAAGTGGGGTGCGCCTAACCACAGTACCAGCAAACCAGTCAAGACACGCCAGCCGATTCCACGCCCGCACGAATGGCATCTTTCAAAAGCCCAGCTCAATTCAATCCTGGCAGCAACCCAGCAGCATCATGGGCGGAATACAGAGACGAATTCAAGATGTATGCCCTGGCCACGCGCCTTGCAGCGGACCCCATGGAAACCCAGATTGCCACGTTCCTTTATGTCCTGGGACCTGCAGGTCGCAGACTCTACGACACGTTCACAATAACACTGCCCGCTGCCAGTCCTCCCGCTGTCGCAACATTGACACTGGACCTGATCTACAACGCTTTTGATGATCACTACGCTCCGTATAGAAACGTTACAAACTACAGGAATACGTTCTTTGAAACCAAACAAGCTGATCATCAATCCTTCGAAGATTACTTAACTCTACTGAAGTCTCAAGTAAAAAACTGCGACCTGGGGCCGTACACCGACTCGCTCACCTGCACTCAACTCATAAGGGGCATCCGGAACACTGAACTACGCCGCCAAATGTTATCACGCCCAAACATCGATCTTCCTAAAGCCATCGCCATGTGTCAAGCGGATGAATCCTCAACTCAACACGCAACGTCCATTACCAGCGCTCGCCTAAGGGACTCTATTAGCACCGCCACGACCATCGACGCCTTACAGTATGACTCACGAACACGCCAGCCCACCACTAGCAGACAGCTAAGCAGATCCCGAAGCCGACCCTCATATCCCCAGCGAATGACCATAGAAGATACCCGACAGACGTCATCAACACACCTCCGTCAACAGCCCCAGAGACACAACCCCCGAACATGCACAAATTGCGGACTAATACACCGCACGCCAAACTATTGTCCAGCTCATAATTCCACCTGCAACGCTTGCCACCGTGTTGGCCATTGGCGGTCAGTCTGTCGTACCACGCATGCTTTGGCAGCAGTTCCTCAAGAGAATGAAGACCCACAGATGCGAGCGCCGACGGACCAAGATAATCATGCCAACCTACCTTACCATGACGGGGCAGAAGACTTACATCTCTACACACTGTACTGCGACACCACCAACATACCGCATTCCATCACTGATCCTTGGATTGACACCATAACTATTGACAACACCACCATCAACGTAAAATTAGACACCGGATCACAGGTCAACATCCTCCATCGCAAAATCTACGACTCGCTCAATGTCAAACCACTCCTGCGACCACCCCAGCATCGGGTGATGGCATACTCCGGACACCAAGTCGATGTCCTTGGTGTTATAGACGTGCTCTGTACATCACCGACCACCAGCGCCATATGTGAATTTTACATCACGCCACACACCACAATTCCAATCCTTGGCGCGCACGCTGCCACAGCACTGGGGTTCATATTGCGACTTACGACCGACATACATCGAGCCTATCCATCATTAAGAACCCTGTACTCAGCACCTACAACAAGGACCGTCAAATCGCCCACGCAGCCTCACCAACTAGCTCACATAGACCGCACGGCAACCTCTCCTATCTTGACACACGCTCCAACGGAGACAACCAGCGCCAGTACCAACACAGTACCGCCAACAGGCAGTTCGACACCACGACAACAAGCCACACAACAGCAAACTCCGGCAGAAATACTCTCTCACTACCCGGATGTCTTCGACACCATAGGTCGCCTCCCAGGCAAACACCACATAAATCTACAACATAATGCCTATCCCTCGAAAACGGGAGCCCGCAAAATACCACAAGCTCTACGCAAGCCGGTGTATGAAGAACTCCAACGGATGGTCCAACAAGGAATAATAACACCCGTAACCGAACATACCGACTGGGTACATCCTATGGTGGTGGTGGTAAAATCAAATAAAGACCTCCGCATCTGCCTCGACCCACGGAAACTCAACGCAGCCATAAAACGAGAGAAATTTCCAATACCGACTACCTAAACGGGCCATACGTTGCACTACATTCCCTCACTGCGATGTCTGAAGAAAAAACTACATCCATGACCACGGCCACAAGAAACGACGCCGAATGCAGAATCCTACGATCCTACATCCACGATGGCTGGCCTAAACACAGGCAAAGGGTACCAACAGCAATTCAACAATACTGGCCCCATCAAGAAGAAATCTATGAGGAAGACGACCTACTCTACCGAGGCAATACTCTCATCATCCCAAGATCACAACGCACAGACGTAATGAAACAGCTGCACTTGGTACACCAAGGAGCAACATCATGCATAGCTAAGGCTAAATTACATGTCTTTTGGCCACAAATGACATCCGACATAACCAACTACGTCGCACAGTGCTCAGTATGCCGATCTCGAGACAGGATGAACATCTCCTTGCCGATGACGCCCCATCCCCTACCAACGTTACCTTTCGAGGTAGTAGCAACAGATCTTTTCCACCTAAACTCTAAGAACTACGTGATACTGGTGGACTACTATTCCAAGTACATCGAAGCGCAAGAACTACCGAGCACGAACGCGGAAGCTGTAACAGAGTTCCTGGCCTCCAATTTTGCTAGACATGGTATACCTCGACAGCTGATATCCGACAACGGGCCACCCTACCAATCACACACCTTCAAGGCATTCATGGCAAGATGGGGCGTACAACACACCACCTCAAGCCCGTACTATCCTCAATCCAATGGACTAGCCGAACGCAACATCCAAACCTTAAAGAACCTGATGATAAAAGCGAAAATGGAAGGGAAGAATCTGCACGACATTCTCCTCGAGCTCAGAACAACTCCAATACACCAGCTCGGGTACACTCCAACAGAAATGCTTATGGGGCGAAAGATTCGCACGCACCTCAACACCGCAAAACAAGCGCTACAACCATCATATCCAACGACAAAGTTCGAAGAATCGCTCCTAGCCAAACAGAAAATCATGGTCCAAAACCAAGCACAACTAAAGAAGGAACCAGCACCAATGCGAAAAGGGGACAAGATCTACTACAATAACGGACCACGTACTTGGCTCCCGGGAACAATAATTGCCACCGCGTCAGAACCCCGGTCGTACATAATCGAGACCGAGAACCTAAAGACAACAAGACGAACGCTACAACACATAAAACTAAGACCGGAAGGAAGGACTCTAAGCCGCCAACCACCCCTCACAGAGCCAAACAACATTCCAATCACGCGCCGAAACCTGGTGACATTGAACACTGGCAGTCCAGCCGTCACGTATAACAACCGACGGAGAACACCTATCACACTACAGAACGTCCCTCTTCAACCTCAGCCACGACCTAGAGACGCCGACCCAGTTCCACGACAAAACCCTAACCATCATCAGAGAACCACTTCCCCGCATCAACAAGACCAAACTTCAAGGAACATCACGGCTATGACACCCCCACCACTAAATCAAAGAACAACGCGTACCGGAAGAATAATCAGGAGCGTAAATCGTTTGAACTTGTAAAAAAAAAAAAAAAAAAAAAAAAAGTTGTTGTATAAAGATCTCTCCCACTAAAAAATTAGATAACGGTTAGGCCTACAAAAAACTAATCTAACATAAAAGATAAAAAACAACTTCATGTAAAACAAACCATATATAAACTAGACCCAAGACAAAATTATCATTAATTGCTAAAAGACGACTTGTGCTTAAATAAAGTTTTAAACTCTCGACTCAATTGACTATGCTTTTAAAACTATAACAATGAGCTAAGAATTAAAGAAGCTTGAATGAAGGAAAGAGAGGCGCTCAGCGGCTCAAGTTGGTATCGGTAGAAGTGTCTTTCTAAAGCCCTATCGAATAGTAGACAAGCTTCCTTTTTTATTTCTCGCGTCCCACCATCCGATAAAAAAGTAAAGAAAGAACGAAATAATATCCCTATCCTGTGATGCACCGAACGCCCCACTTACCACCACCACGCACCACGATGCCAGAAATGGTATTCTATGGTAGCACACCGATTCCTTTCTGGAGCAGGGCCACCCGTGGACCGAAAGTCTTATCTTTTTTAGACCGAATTCATTCCGTTTTCTAACATAGACATAAGTTAATAATAATACTATAAGTTTACAAGTGGTCTCTTAAAATTACAATCTCTAGGAATTTAACACTTGCGAGATGAATGATTCACGTTATAATTTTATTATTTTAGGAAATGATATCACGGGTGAACTTGACCATCGACCCGGATATTCTGCAATGGGCGAAAAGTGGTTTTGAATTGCCTAAAGATTCACCTGTGACTGAAGAACCACTTGGAAAAGGTAACTACAGTTTCGAGTATTGTCTAGCATACGTGAATTGTTTTTATCATAGATAGGTTCCTTATTTTACAAAGGGCTGTGCAAATATTAGGGAATTAAATTTTAGAACTCCGTCGAATGTAGTGTGTTTAAACAAGGCGACCAAGGGTTCGTAATAGTAGCCACATCGTACGAGTGGATAACCCCTCTATAACTTACGCTAATGAGTGAATAGCGCTATCTTTTACAATGCTTAAATGATTTACCGTGCATAAAATCAGAGTGAATAGCCCCTCGATGCCCTACCCTAAACAGTGATAAAAACTTCTGCCCGGTCGGCAAAAATTTATGCTTTTGCCTCTCCAACCGCGAAGTTATATCTCCTGGCGGCCTGGCCTCGGATAAGATCATGACTCCTAGTTGAAGAGATAGAGAAGGCAGGGTGCCTGTGACAATTATTCGATATTAGGCGAGGCTGTATAGTACTGGGCTGGCAAGTGAAAGGTCCGCGGTTCGATTCTCCGTGGAGGAAGGAAAGTTAAAAAAAATAATTTCTTCCCTGAATTAAGTTTAAAACTCCACCTGTGAACTGTAACGTTAACTAAAAAGGAAAATATTTTCTCTCGAAGTTCAAAAATGACGAACGAAAAATTTGATACTGCCAAAGGCAGGACTGTGACACCCCTACTACTACTACTACTACTACTACTACTACAGGGCAGGTCAAACTAAGAGCCTCATCGTAGATGTACATCATACGATGTGGCTAAAAAAAAACAAACAGGCTGTAACAAATCATATAAATATCTTACTCATAATAATACTTGGAAAAAAATTATTTTACTTATGCGCTATCCCATTCTTATTTTTTTAAAAAAAAGGCAATTCTCCAATTCTCACTTTCTTTAGTTGGTAAAGAAAAACGTGTATAAGAGGCTTAAACAAGATGACACAGCTAACAGGATTAAAAATCCCCCTCCATGAGGTCTAAATTCAATTTAAAAAAGCTAGCTATCCATTGGTTCGTTGATTTGAATGTTCTTGACCCTATACACGACTGTGTAGTCAAAGAAAAACTCGGAATGTGGATGGTCCGAAGACCACCGGAACTTGGGGATTAGTCGGTTGGTTGGTTGCTAGAGTTCTTAGAGCTTACAGAAGTTGCCGGGAGTGTGGCGCACTCCTGTAAGCCAAGCTACTGGGCGGCAAAGTTTGAGGGAATACGACACATGTCGGCGATCCTCCCCTATAGGTGCCGACTGCCCCGTGTCCACCGGAGGTGACTTGACCCCCACACCCCTTCCGTCACCTCCCAAGTAAACCTCATTTCCTTCCCTGATTAGTCACATACTGAAACCTGACTAATCGCATCCTCGTCGCGGACCCTTAGGGGACCCTATTTACATTGAAACCTCTTAAAAAAAAAAAAAAAAAAGCTTATAGAAGCGACTGTTATTAATTTCTGAAGCTTAACCCCTAGTGTCAGTTTGATAACCCAAAAACTTTAGTGACCAGTCCCGCCTTAAATTTCTTTTTCTTGAAGCCTTTGTTGTATATGCACATACCCATTAATTTTCTATCTTAAGGCAACTATGTGGTCAACAGGCTCGGAGTCGCACAGACTCCACTCTAATCAGGGAAACTGTACTAAGTATGATGGCTTTTGTGAAGGATTGTCGTGTTATGGTCGAACGTTTAAGCTGGTAAGTGATGGATATAATGCAACTTGGGTGTCATTAAGGCGTGTAACGGATCCAAACCTATCGAAACTATTATGCCTTGAAAAGAAAAAGATCTTTCTTGCTATTTCAAAAATTAAAAATACTAGCAGAATAAATAATTTGTACGAAGCTGGTTGTATTCAAAAAATGGGTTTGAGGAATTCCCTAATCTTGAAAAAAGTTGCAGTGTCAATTGTCACAATCTTTTGAACTAGCTAAGCATGTTTTTCTAAGCTTTGATAGCGAAAGCTACAATGTATTGGAAAACAGGGCTCTACATAAGGATATTTTTTTTAATAGTCAGCCTGACTAGTGAGCCCTCTATCCCAATTTTTTTTAGTAGTCATTGACTAGTGAGACGCATGGTTTACGAATATTTGGGACATATTTTTTTCTAGTCAAGTTGACTAGTGAATCCACAGATTTCGATTTATTTTAGAAGTCAAGGCATTTTTTAGTAGTCAAATGTGTGTCAAACCGTGGTTTATAATTACAATGTCAATACTGCAATTAATTGTCCTAATCATTTCCCTCCTAATGGGAGGTAAGGATTAACTAACGTAGATTTAACGAATCAATAATTACAATAAAAACTATTTTACAGGTATCACGACGCCCG
Source organism: Phalangium opilio (assembly GCA_019434445.1). Taxonomy (NCBI): domain Eukaryota; kingdom Metazoa; phylum Arthropoda; class Arachnida; order Opiliones; family Phalangiidae; genus Phalangium; species Phalangium opilio. The sequence goes on from JAEQBA010002633.1 coordinate 477,484, forward strand.
GAGTTGAACCAAAAATCAAACTGGTCAAAGGCGTGACCACATTTCGCGGTATAGAGGACTACGATGTTTGGCGTGACCCAACGTTTGGATTGGACCACCCACGGGGACTTTGATCAGTATGATATTTCTAAGAAAAATGGGGTAAACTCCAAAGTGTAACACCCTGTTCTTGGTCAGGTTCCGGTGCCATCTACGCTCCCTGTATGCGAACTGACCAAGTCGTGACCGGAATTTTGCTTTCGCAGCATTACGGATCGAAAGAAAAACTCGGTTGTTGCGTCGTGGAAAAACACGGCATCGCTGGAACCACGATGAAAGACGAGTGCGATACTTTGACAATGGGTAAGATGACGAAAATTTGCAACTCGTGAAAAGTTATAACTAACTCGATAATCAAAGGAGGGGGAACATGGCACGAACAAAGTGTGTGTTCCAAAATGACACTGAACGTAACTACCATTCTGAAGCCATGTTGTTACGGATATCTGGGAAATTGTAAAATGACAACTAAAGAAGGTTGTAACGCTCACGAAGGACACCATTTTGCTGAAACTAAAGATCACTGCAGTGAAGTAAGAACCTATCTGGAGTAAATCTACAAAGTTCCACGTATAAGCTAATTAATACATCACAAAACGCAGGTTTTCTGTTTTAAACATTTTTGCGGTTCTGTTGGACTCAAGCCGATGACGAATGGCGATTTATTCCGAAAGCTATGAATCAAAGTTGGCGTTATTTAGCTTCCCTATTTTTCCACGCTGGGATCTTTCACTATTGCATAATCTTCATCGTTCAATGGTGTGCTGGACGACCCATTGAAGCCGCGGTTGGACACGTCAGAATCGCCATAACGTATCTTGCCGGAGCTATCGGCGGAAATTTGGTAATTTTCCAATAAACTTTAACATTTTCTCAAGTAACTTTTACAATCATTTGTTAAAAATAAGGTTGGAAGCTTTTTCGATCCTTATTTATCGCAAGTCGGTTGCGTCGGCGGAGTATTTACGTTACTCGGAATATCCTTCATCGAATGCCTTCAAGCTCTGAATTTCCGTAAACGCAAGTACTTGTGCGAGTTCTTTTTCGTCATTTTGGTCATGTTGTTCCTGGTAATCGCCGGATTCTTCCCGTTCGTCAATAACTTTGCGCATTTCGGTGGTTTACTTTTCGGAATTCCCGTCGCTCCGGCCATTATGCCACATTTATGCTTCAATCGATGGACTTGTAGAGCTGGTCGGATTATTTTCGTCGTCTCAGTCGTTCTACTGATTGGTTTCATCGTTCTTTTTATCGTATTGTTTTACGTCGTCCAGGATTATAGATTTTGCGAAAGATGTTTATATTTCAGTTGCGTCCCGTTTACTAAAAATGTCTGTAATGTTTTAGTTGAACTTCAGGGCACTAAGAGCCACGATTAGGTGCCAATGACTACGATGCAAAATTCTGAAACTTTTACGATATTTCATTTGTATCCTTAACATTACAAAATTAGTATTTTAACGTTTATACTTGTAAGCTTTCATTCAATAAAAATGCTGAATATATTTAACTGTACCGTCATAATTTGTGCTTACATTTTTCAATTTAAAGTAAAGAGACCTATAAACCTTAGAGGCTCAGGGCTTTAAAACGCCGTTTCTACTTGCCCTTGTTTTCAGGACGCCTAGCTCGAATCTAGGTATAGTAATATTTCATGTAAGAAAGCGGAATATAAAAAAATGTTGAGCTTTCGAGGGGAAAAGAAGGAAGAGGGTTCAATTAGTTTAAAAATCATCCTTATTTCTAAGTCTGCTCAGAATTACTAACGATCGGAGTCAATCAGGAACAGTAACCAGGCTGGGAAATAGCACACTTCCTCTGGTCCAAAACCAGTTTATTAATTGCTTGGACTAGTTTTTTAATTCAAGAAGTGGGGTTACTGGTCCTCGGGACCAGTTTATTAATTGCAAATCTATTGGAGAGCAAAGGCTGGGACCAGTCCGGAGACCAGTAAATGATTTCAGACACTAGGGGGTCACTGGTCCAAAGGACTAGTTTAAAAAATATCCTTATTTCCCAGCCTGACAGTAACTTCGGTGATTTTCCAGGGCCGGAAATAAGCACAGGACACTGGACATTGTCCAATAAAATTTTAAAATGTCCCATAATTTTATTAAAAACTAAGGGGGTCACTGGACATTTTGACCAATAAATTTTCCGTAGTTTTTGATAGCTTGGCTATGGAGAAGCGACACTATTTTTGCAAACTCAGTGGACAATGTCCTATAAATTTCTCATTCAAACAGGGAGTCACTGGACACTTGTCCTATAAGAAATTTTTCTTATTTCCGGCCCTGTGATTTTCTAGAGAGGTTTCTAACAAAAACAAGCAGACGACTTAGAAGTTAGAACTGTGGCACTGGCAACTGGCATCTGGCATGGCCAACGATTAATATAATGGTCAGAGTGAGAAATAAGGCGGTGGCACTGGGCAATGACCAGTTTAAAAATTGCTTTGACCAGTTTATTTATTAAATGCCTGGGGGTCCAGTGGTCACCGTGACCACTTTTTAAATTTTCAGTAGTGGGCTATAGAAATTAATAAATATAAAACAAATAGACAGTATATAAAACCTAGAACCATTTCAGCGCAGCTCTGACAATATGTAGAAATATAAAGTGGTCACTGACCAGTTTTACTGGTCCAAAGACTGTTCCCAGCCTTTGTTCTCCTCTACAGGACCAGTAACTCCCACTTCTTGAATTTAAAAACTAGTCCAAGCAACTAATAAACTGGTTTTGGTCCAGAGGAAGTGTGCTGTTTCCCAGACTGCGTGATATGTCCTATAAGAAATTTTTCCTATTTCTAATTTCTGGTCCTGAGCCTTAGTCCCACAGACCAGCGTGGGAAATTAGGCGGTGACACAGGGCAAATGACCAGTTTAAAAATTAAATCGGAGGGGGGGGGGTCAGTGGTCCACAGGACCACAAAGAAAATTCCAGGGTAACCAGGGTTCAGACATTATCTCAACTATTTTAATTGCCCACTTCTTTAATTTAGCAGACGACGCGCCCTGGTCAATGGTCATGGATCAGTTTATTTATTCCAGGCCAGGGGGGTCGCTGGCTTAGTGTCCAGTTGTAAAAAAATCCTTATTTCCCACCCTGCCACAGACTTTAGACCAGACAGATCAAGTCGTCTGCTTGCTTTTGTTAGAAACCCCAAGAAGAGCGGCGAAGTTTCGTACTCCATCTTTTGTAATTCTGGGAGTTCTTCAACATTTTAAAAGTTCTCCAAGCAAGGTAATTTTTATAAATTTCGGTATTTTAAACCTGAATCTTAGTTTTTTACCTGTAACATATAGCTTTAGATGTATGTCACAGGCGCAGTATCAAAAGTTGTGGTACTATGCCCTATGACATATGCCTATAAGCCTTGGCGAAATTTAGTATATTCAGTGTCTTTTTCTCTGCTTTGAGTTTAATTCGGAGTTTCAGACGTTAAACGTGCACTTAAATACTGCAGATGAAAACTCGCGTCGAATGTCTGCGTCTGAAGTGGGAAAATTTAAAATAGAGTTGAGAGAACTAAAGTCTATCTTGAACCAAAGGGAAAATGAAAGCTAATGGCCAATAAGAGAGAAATAGAAATGAAACAAAATTAAGAGATGTTCCATAAGTGTGACAATTAAACCGTTTCCCATGTTAAATCTTTACTTACACAAGGACAAAATATTTTGAGGGACTCCAAGATATGAGCCCGTTATATGGCATTGTAAGGTGTTTGGTTTTTCTTTCTTTGGGCCAATCAGAGACGAGTGCCCGAAACTAGTTTGTAGGCGTTCTTTAATCTCTCTAGATGTAAATAAACCGCGGCCATATGAGATAGCGAGCCAAACACTTCTTAAGCGGCAAACGCGTTGCAAAATTAGTTTTCGTACGCGAATATTTGATATGAGAGAATCAAAATCAACCCAGTGTAATTTAGGCATGAGAATAGTTGTTAAAATGAAAGAGAAAGCGAGTCAAACTAACAAAGTTTTGACGGAAACACTATTTTCCGATTATGAAGTTGAGCAAAGGCTTAAGATATCGCCTCCGCCAGAACTTATTGAAGATAGTGTAAAAGAATTTAAGCATACTGAATGGTGGTTGGTTGAAATATTACTGTTATTATCAATCAAATTATCGAACCTTTCATGGCATTAATCTGAGCTAATCTTTGACTAAAAATATAACCAAACCAAGACCAAACTCGGGAAAACTCCGAGTCCGAGCATGGTCCGAGGCAGGCTGGCAGCCAGGCTCCGTTGTAACTGAATGCACATACCGTTAATACCGCGCATTGATACATTTCCGCAAGGAGGTTTATTTCAAAATTTGTGACGTCATGGAAACAAGATACTGTGAGACTGTGTCTCAGTAATAATTTTACCTGATTGTCACACTTATGGAACATATATTATAAACTTATGGCCAAACTAAGAGTCGAGCTCCGTAACAATGAAGAAGTAGTGAAGATGCAAATAGCTTCCTTGCAGGCTGATATGAAGATAATTAATGACGACCAATTGTTTAATATGCGTAAGTTTTGCGGGCTCAAACTGCAAATGTCTGATTTAAAACAGACACTGATCTCAGTGCAATCCCAAGATCTGGCAATGACATTCCGTCACAATTAATATATGATATTCTAAATTAGAACTAATTTTAATTTTACTTCATATTAATAAGAATTAAATGGGCCCAAACATTTTTGAAATAAATTTGTTGTCCTTTATTTTTTCTTAGGGACGTCACATTTCATTACATGATAGGCCCTAGTAAGATTCTGTTAATGTTAACATATGTTCATAAGATATGTTTGCAGTCCATCTCTCGAACTAGCTATCAGTACGTCTCATTGCGAAGTATAGTTAGTGTCATACTTATGGAACATATCTTACAAACTTATGATGCTAAATAGTGACGAAATATTTTTACAACTTTCGGACTATAAATATCGTAAGTTTCCCGTTTTTGCTAAAATGAGTTTAAGACGACACTAGGCCATTAAAGTCCCAAGGTACTTAACCATGTAGTCAGTACGCCGAAAGTGCTAATTAATATTCTTTTTTTTTCAGGCTGCGATCTCGGCTGCAAGTTACACAAAAATAGTAGAAAATTGAGTCAAGTACACGTGTACAATGTTTGGTGAAGAATTATTGACCGCTGCTTTTTTGGGGGAAAAAGATGAGGTTGTCCGGTGGTTAAACTGTGGTGCCAATATCAACTATGCTGATCGGTTTCGCCAAACCGCGTTACACTTCGCTTGTAATGGAAGGTATTTTGATGTGGCATTACTGCTTATTGAAAGGGGTGCAGATGTAAATGCGGCTGATGAATGCCGTACAACACCGTTAATGGCGGCGTCTTCATGGAATCTAGTCGATGTTGTCAAGTCTCTTTTGGATAATGGTGCCAAAGTAGACGCTGTTAATGATAAAGAGGAAACGGCATTAAAACTGGCTTGCATATATGAACAATCCGATGCTGCATTGCTGCTCATTGAAAAAGGTGCCAATGTTAATCTGGCTGATGCAGATGGGACTACACCGTTAATGAGTGCGTCCGAACGTAATCTTATCGATGTTAGCAAGTATCTCTTGAATAAAGGCGCGAATGTTAATGCTAAGAATAACAAGGGTCTGACTGCATTGCATCTCGCTACTTCATATGAAACAGTCGTTGCTCTATTCCAAAAAGGAGCGGATATTCACGCTATTGATAATGAAGGCCGTAATGCATTGCATCACGCTGCCAAACGTGGCAACGTCGACATCGTTAGTTTCCTTCTGACTAAAGGATCGCATTATAACTCGATGGACATAAATGGGAAAACGCCTTTGGATTTGGCTGGAGATAATGATTTCTATAAAGTGATGGAAATCATTAACAAACAAAAGGAGAGTGATAAGAATTCCAACGTGGTTAAAGAATCAGAAAAATTGAAACAAGAGTTGGGAGAACTGAAAGTCACACTGGATGAATTACTGAAGCAAACGGAAAAAGACAAATGGAGGCAAGTAAAAGGGAACGGAGATTGAAAGAAGAGTTGACAGAACTAAACTCCACATTTTGCCAATTCTGAATCAAACAGAAAAGGACAATGGAAGCGAGTAAAAGAGAACGTGAAATGAAATTCAAGACATGGACAGTCTGAAGATATTTTGAAGGATTGTCCAAATTTGCTGTAGAACGTCGCCAGCATCTTCGGCCCAAAAGACGCCCCACTACTTGCCAAATATCAGAGTCGTGTATGGAAATTGAAAGAAGAATTAAGAGAATTGAAAGCTAATTTGGAAAATGACAAATTGGAGGCAACTACGAGAGAACTTGAAATGAGAGCGCGGATCGACAAATTGAAGTGGAACCTACCATATTCAATCGCCCATTTTTGGACAATCTTGGTCTGATATTTTCAAAAGTTGTCCTAAATTTGCCTTTAGTTTTGCTATTCGCCATTGTGAATTTTTCTATTCCGCTGTTTTTTATCCTGTATTTCTTGTAATTTATCGTATCGATTCAACTTTCCCTCGGAATTTCAAAATGATTAATCCTATTTTCGGCTTGAAATTTACCATTTTCTTTTTACAATAAAACTTTTCCAAATAATTTCCATTGTAACGATGCTAAAATGTCATCGTAATTAGGTCCCCTTCAAATGGAAATAAAGAATAACATAGTGCGCTCCAAACTTCTTTTCAATTTAAGAGTTCCTCCGCGAACTTTCGTTTCGCAACCACTTCTTAGTTCCTAATTACACAAGCAAAAGTCATAAATTGACGCTATAGAATAAAGAATCGAGCGGTGAAGTTTGTATGGTTTTATAATGGAAATTGGACTTGTAAGGTTGAGAATAGGCCACCGAGATATTTTTAATTCACTCGCAACAGTTCCAAGTTAGGGTTAAGAAGTTAATAGCTCTAAGATATAACATGTTATAATTTTGCTTTTGTTAAATTTGATACTTTGAAGTTTAAAATCGCTTATTCATTTGATACTTTTGAAGTTTAAAATTGCTTTTTCATTTGAAACTTTGAATTTAAAATTTTGAAAAATTTCTTTTCTTTGATATTTGTACTTACAGCTTTAATATCATAAACCAGATTTAGTTGCAGTTTTGTTTTATTCACATTTCCTTGAAACATTTCGTGTCAAAATAATTTTTTTAACATTTAACTTTTTAAGTCAAAAATTGAGTAATTTTTATAGTTTTTGTTTTAATGATTGTCATTTTCGTATTTTTTTATTTAACCTCAATATTAGTTAGGTTGCCATATTTGTGTTATCCTTGTATTAATACACAATTTCAAGACTTATTTTATGCCATTTTAATTTTTAAGTGAAAGTATTATTTTTTAAATTGGCAAATTTGCTCAATTTCGATTGTCATTTAAATGTACTAAGAATGTTTCAATAAATTGTTTCGCCGATTGATTCGCATTATATTTTATTTTTTATTATAATTTTATTCGTATTTTCATTTCACCATGACGCTTGACCTTTCCAAGATGCTCATGAACTAAGCAAAACAAAGGTACAATCCGCGCTAAAATATTTTATATCCGATGAATATCGTGTTACATCGTAAAATTACCCTCGCAAAGTCGTGTTTTCTAGTACAGTCTTATTCTAACCTGCGCGACAAAATTATGGTCTTTTAATTGAAATCAAATTAGTAAGAAAATAGTCCATGAGCCTATTATTGTAGCAGAAAATATTCTCGAAAGTTTAATAAACCGGGTGCTGTTGATTGTTGAATGTTTCCAATAGCAGAAGTCCATTAATTAGCCTAGGAAGTAGCCTCTCCCTTTTACTTTTCTTTTTTTAAGCAAACCGTTCCCGGTCCCTTTAGAGATCCAGCGTTCATGGGCTGAAGAAGTCACGCCCCACTCACGTGAAGAATATTTCAACCGGTTAGGAACGGGGGATTAAACGAACCCCCCCATCTACGGAGTTAGAGGGAGTTCTTAACCTAGCAGAGACGAACGCTATACCAGCTATTGTAATTGTTTACTTCCTAGGTTTATTTAATGGACTTTTGCCAATAGTTTATAGTCCAGATAGAAAAGTGGTATAATTATAGATAAAATGTGTCGCTAACTCTTTAATTTTATTTGTTATTTGTGTATATTGTTCTATTATTTCTATCAGTGAACCATGGATCAACACAGTGAACTAAACGCTAGGAGTAAGAATATCGTTATCGGGCACCATTCAATAATAATTCTAGAAATATCGAAGCGAGGTGCCATACAACTTATTTCCATAATTCGTCCGCCAACTAAAGTTTAATGCCTGGGGTGCTAGTGTTCTCCGTGACCACAATTAAAATCCCTTACGCATTGAGAGCGTAGAATAATAAATGGACATTGACCAGTTTAATCAAGAAGAATGAATAACATCCTCCTTGCTTTTATTAATTTAAAAATAAAAACCCTTGGACTTCCTCCGTGACAGGATCAACTTGTACCAAGTTTCAGAATTTCTCGCACTGACGCGTAATCGAGTGGGCTATGATTAGGTCACCAACCCAGTACTGGCTAATTTACTAATTGCAAATCTAAGAATTTGCAATTGAAAAAAATTTATAGGACATGTTTCCAGTGACCCCCCCCCTATTTGACTGGAAATTTATTGGACATTGTCCACTGGCGTGTGCATAAATAGTGCAGCATCTTCAAAGTCGCTATCTAAACTTCGGAAAATTTATTGGTCAAAACTCAAAATTCCAGTGACCCCTTGGGTTTTAGAAAAATTATGAGACATTTTAAAAATTTATTGGACAAGTCCAGTGTCCTGTGCTTATTTCCGGCCCTGGACTGCTGAGTGCCTGACAGCCGAGTGAGCAGGCCGGAGATAAGCACAGGACACTGGAATTGTCCAATAAAATTTTAAAATGTCCCATAATTTTTCAAAGTTTTGATAGCTTGATTATGGAGATGCAACACTATTATTGCACACTCCACTGGACAATGTCCTATAAATTTTCAAGTCAACAGGGGGTCACTGGACATGTCCTATAAGATTTTTCTTATTTCCGGCCCTGTGAGTTAGTCCCACAATTCAAAGTCGTCTGCTTGTTTTTGTTAGAAAGCCCGAGAAGATCGGCGAAGTTTCGGACACCGTTATTTTTGGATGGACCCTAAAAGGCACACCTTCACACAGCACACTTTTCACAACGCCTAAAAATACCTTTTTCGCATCGCCTTTCAAAAGTCGTTTTTTATCACAATGCAATATGCCCCCCCGCTAATACTAAAAACCATTTAATGTTGTTTATCACACTGCTAATTCCCGCAAATACAAAGAAATAACATAAGCATTAAAGAAGCACTGAAGTAAGTCAACTAACACCGCCGGTACACACTTATTTTAATGAAATCACAAAAACATGAAGAACGAATTTATTTATTAAATCCTAAAAAAAAATATTCCTAGAAAGACCGAAGCTTAGCGTAGCTGAAATCCGCGGCCGCGCCGGCACACATTCTTTTCACAACCGGTACGGGAGGGACTCGTTTCCTGTCGACTCCGTCGACTCAAGGCGGCGTGCCAGGCTTAGGAAAAGGCACACCTTTTCAGCTTCGAGAATCTAACGCCAGGTGGCGCGCTCATTTCACTTAGACCAATGGGGTAATCCAGCCACTCTCAAGCGCCAAATTTAAATCGTTCAAAACTCATTTTTCAAAGTAAAGGAACCAAAAACTAATTTTCTCGCTTATTTTACGCTTCAGTCGTTCTTGTACTATCCCATCACACCTGTCTTTTCTTTCACAACCTCTTCCGATACTAGCACACCTTTTTCATTTAC